>JAODAL010025682.1:0-58164 GCA_025379985.1 Phyllomedusa bahiana | reverse complement strand
CCCCTTACAAACACCTCTCGGCCTGGTCACGACTGATTAGCGGGTAAGAAAAGGGGGCCCTCCCCCAATTGTTTGGGCTTTCAACATTAGGAAAGGTAAATAAAACTTTTAACCAAATACATTTTTGTTCTGATTTCGTTTTCATTTTTGGGGTTTGAGCATTTCTTATCTTTTTCTTTGCCAAAAACTTTCCCTTTAGGGGTTTATCTCCTGTCCTAGCAGGCTAAAAGGGGGTGACATCACTCCCCGGGTGTTTTACACAGCACAAGGGGCTGTTTTTTTCTTCCTGACAGACTTAACCCCTTAAGCTCTGTATTTTTAGTCCTCTTTTAAAAACCTTCCGTCCCAATGTCCCTAAAAGGCTTAAAGAAAAGCAGAGCTGAATGCAGCACTGCTGTAGAACCGATCACAGCCTAAACAGGAAACAGGAGTCTGTAGCTGTAGAGGCACCCACAGTCTGAACAGGAAGTGGGAAACCGAACGTAGAACCCTCACACCAAACGGGAAGGGGAGTCTGAAGCTGAAAAACCACCCACACCTAAAGAAGAAGTGGGGGAGAAGCGTAGAACCGCCCACAGTCGAACGGGAGTGGGAGCCGAAGCTGTAAACCGCCACAGCCTAAACGGGAAAGTGGGAGCCTGGAAGGGGCGAGAACCGCCCACAGCCTAAAAAAAAGGGGGAGCCTGAAGCGAAAACCCTCACGAGCCTAAACAGGAAGCGGGAGTCTGAAGCTGTAGAACCACCCACAGCCTAAAGAAGAAGTGTGGGCATGAAGCGAAAAAAACCCCCACAGCCTGAACAGGAAGGGGGAGCCAAGCTGTAAAACCGCTAAACCCACCTAAACGGAAGTGGGAAAAGCCCTGAAGCTGTAGAACCCCCCACACGAACGGAAGGGGAGCCTGAAGCTGTAAACCGCTCACGGGCCAAAACAGGAAGCGGGCTGAAGCTTAGAAACCCCAAGCCTAAAGAAGAAGTGGGGCATGAAGCTTAAGAACCGCCCACAGCCTGAACAGAAGGGGAGCCTAAAGCGAAACCGCCACACCTAAACAGAAGGGGGGAGCCTGAAGCTGTAGAACCCCCACAGCCTGAACAGGAATTAGCCAAAGCTGTAGAACCGCCAGAAGCCTAAACAGGAAGCGGGAGTCTAGGTAGAACCACCCCAGCCTAAAGAGGAAGTGGAGCCTGAAGCTTAAAATCCCACACTGAAAGGGAAGTGGGAGCCTGAAGCGTAAACCCTCACAGCCTAACAAAGTGGGAGCTGAAGCAAGAAAACGCCCAAGCCAAAAACAAAACAGGAAGGGGGAATAAAACAAAACCGCTCCAAAAAAAGCCCGAAAGGAATGGGAACCTAATTTTTTAAACTAAAAAAAACTAAAAAATGCCCCAAAACTTCCCAAAAACCCCACCATAAAATTTTAGGGGCCGCCCAATAAGGGCGACCCCGACAGGAACCTGGGCTGGTAACAAATTGCTATGTCCCTTCTCTAGATCTTACCAAGCAGAGAAAGAAAGATATATATATATTTATCCTCAGTTAGTACCTAAACCTACAGACACACACAAAAAGTACGAGACAAACATCCCAGAATAACAAGGACAAATATATCAACAACAACAAACTAATAAAGAACAGAAAAAGAAAATCAGGGGATAATAGTTGTTGGCCAAACAAATCGAGTAGTGGCTACAACATCACTTTGAGACCTAGGTCAAAGTGCAACTGAACTATTACTTCAATCGTTTTTTCCCAAATGCAGGGTTTATCGGAAAATCAACATTAACACCCACAGTGGGCTGACCCATTGATGGATAACATGCCTGTGGGCTAGCCAGGTATCAACTGAGTCTCAGTGCAGAGCGGTCAGTGTATTATCAGTAAATATGGCAGCATCCTACGGACTTATCCTTTGCTGTATCCCCGAATCATCAAGGGACGTAAGAATATTTACATTTCTTGTAATGTGCCAACCTTATACATTGTTGTCTCTTTTGGTTACTTTGGGTGTAAATGTTGATTCCCTTCCCCTGAGAACCCTTTTCTATCTGGGAGGAACAAAAATTTTTTTTTAAATTTTTAAAAGTATCAGTTGCACATTGTCCCTATTGTTTCAATTATTATTAACCCTTTTAAAGATTTTTGTTTGGCCAACAATTGTTATCCCCTGATTCTCTTTTTCTGTTCTTTGTTAGTTTGATGTTGTTTATATATTGTTGTTGTTTTGGGGTGATTGTCTTGTATTTTTTGTGTGTGTCTGTATACTATATATACATATATACTATATAAAAAATACAAAAATTACATATATAACACATTAAACAAAAAATATACATATATATATATATAAATATATATACCATATATATATCACACATAAAATACACACATATATAATGTATACACATGATTAAATTTACACACATATTACACCCCCCCACTATATATATAATACATACAAAAATACACATATTAAATTTTATTTTCAAACAGAATATAGAGAAAGCAGCAACCCAAAAAATGTATAATAAGCAGGGGCCAGGAAAAAAAGGGAAAAATTTGGGAACATTCCAACAAAAAAAAATAGAAGAATCTTTGCAGCACAACTTCAGGGCAAAAAAAAAAATAAAACCGTTTATGCCACAGTCCAGAACCCGACGTTTCGGCCCTTAAAGGGCCAAAGTCGGGTTCTGTGACATGTGAAAAAAACTTTATTTTTTTGATTTGTACCTGAAGTTGTGCTGCAAGATTCTTTCTTTTTTTATATACATATACATATATATACAATATAAAACATAATATACACAACCACATAATATATATTATAAATAAATATATATATATATAAATAAAAATATTTTAAAAATTTATAAAATAATAAAAAAATTATTTTTAAATCTTCGTAAAACTGGGGGAAGGGCATAGAAAAGGGTGTTACCAGCCCAGGTTCCTGCTGGGGTCACCCTTATTGTATCGGCTGTCCTGAATTTTATGGATAGGAATCATTTGGTTAGGGAAAGGGTTTTGGGTATTTACAGCTTTTTATTAGATATAAAAAAAAGTTACTTTTTTTAGGTCGGGTTTTAAAAGTGAAGGAATACTTTCTTTGGGATTTCCCACGTAGAACCACCCCAGAAAGAACAAGAATGGGAGGATAAAAGTGTAAACCACCCCAAGCCTGAACAGGAAGTGGAGGAAGCACAGAACCACCCACACCCCTAACAAGAAAAGGAGGATGAAGGTACAACCAAAACTCCTGAACGGGGAAGTGGGGGGGATGAAGCTGTAGAACCCCCCACAGCCTAACAAGAAGGGGGAAGGATGAAGCTTAGAATCACCCACAGCCCTGAAAAGAATGGGGGGATGAACGTAAATCACCCCCCGCCGAATGGAATGAAAAAGCCTGCCCCCCCCCCGGGGGGTAAGAAGGGGCACCCCAACCGAAAGAAGGGAAGATGAACTTTTAGAACCACCCACCGCCAACAAAAGTGGAAGGATGAAGCGTAAACCACCCACAGCCTGAATGGGAAGTGCACCTGAATTTGGGGAGGGGAAAGAGCAGACTCAAATAGTAAAACCCCCCTTTTAAAGACCGGCTGGTATTGACGTGTAGAGACACTTTTTTACCACTTCAGTTCTGCAATCATTTCGGAGGTGCAAGCACCAACATATTTTAGGAGGGAACAGTCTGGGGCACTGGCTGCTTCTTATTAAGATGCTGTGGCTGCCTTATTATAGGGGCACTGAGGCTGTCACTATTATGGCAGCAGAGCATTCTAAAGTGTCAAAAGTTGTGGCCCTTATATAGTGCCCCAATTACAAGTGTGCCTCCTATACAGCTCCTGAGTCAGAGCTGTTCCCCCTACAGTGCCTTAATCAAAGCTGTGCCCCCTGTAGTGCCTCAGTCACAGGTGTGCTCCCTATAGTAGCTCAGGAGTGCCCCATATGGTGCCTTAGTCATAGATTTATCCCTATAGTGCCTCAATTTCAGTTGTGCACCCTATAATCAATCAGTTACAGGTGTGCCTCAGTTGCAGGTGTGCCCCCTATAATATCTCAGTCATAAGTGTTCCGCGTATGGTGCTTTAACCATAATTGGGTCCCCTATGGTGCTTCAGTCACAGCTGTGCCCCCTGTAGTAGCTCAGAGGTGTGCCCCTTATAATACCTCAGTCAAAAGTGTCCCACCTATGGTGCTTTAGCCATAATTGGGTCCTTTATGGTACTTCAGTCACACGTGTGCCCCCTGTAGTAGCTTAGTTGTGCCCTGTAAAGTGCATCAGACAAAGGTGCCTACAGTGCCTCAGCCACATGTGTTCCCTCCATAGTGGACCTGCCCCAGTTATACCCTCTATATTGGCTCAGCCACATGTGTTCCCTCCATAGTGGACCTGCCCCAGTTATGCCCTCTATATTGTCTCAGCCACATGTATTCCCTCCATAGTGGACCTGCCCCAGTTATGCCCTCTGTATTGGCTCAGCCACATGTATTCCCTCCATAGTGGACCTGCCCCAGTTATGCCCTCTATATTGGCTCAGCCACATGTATTCCCTCCATAGTGGACTGCCCCAGTTATGCCCTCTATATTGCCTCAGCCACATGTGTTCCCTCCATAGTGGACCTGCCCAGTTATGCCCTCTGTATTGGCTCAGCCACATGTATTCCCTCCATAGTGGACCTGCCCCAGTTATGCCCTCTATATTGGCTCAGCCACATGTGTTCCCTCCATAGTGGACCTGCCCCAGTTATACCCTCTATATTGGCTCAGCCACGTGTTCCCTCCATAGTGGACCTGCCCCAGTTATACCCTCTATATTGGCTCAGCCACGTGTTCCCTCCATAGTGGACCTGCCCCATTTATGCCTCTATATTGGCTACCCACTGTGTTCCCCATAGGATCTGCCCAGTTATGCCCTCTATATTGCCTCAGCCACATGTGTTCCCTCCATAGTGGACCTGCCCCAGTTATGCCCTCTATATTGGCTCAGCCACATGTGTTCCCTCCATAGTGGACCTGCCCCAGTTATGCCCTCTATATTGGCTCAGCCACATGTATTCCCTCCATAGTGGATCTGCCCCAGTTATGCCCTCTATATTGGCTCAGCCACAGATGTGTCAGTCTATATCTATTACCTCTCATGCACATCTTTAAGGTGAGCTGTATTCCTGAACTCATGTGACCCAGAAGAGTGTAATGCCAGAGGGCACAGGCGGGCATCACATGGGCATACACAGAGTTCACCCACATAAGTGACAGCTGGCGTCCTGATCTACCCCTTGAATTAAGCTGATCCTGGCATCTCGCTGCTCCTCCGCTGCACTGTCCTCATAAAATCTCCTCCACAAGACCCTCCCAAGATGCCAACGTGCTGCACCCTGCCCGCTGTGCCCGCACTGGCCCTGGCCTGATAGGGAAACCTCTCCTGAGTTAATGACTTCTGCTGCCGCTTAATCGTGATGTAAATCAGTCTCTTTGATTGTGGATTTAGGAAAGAGAAAGCAATTAACACAGATCTGTCTATGAGATACGGGATCCCTGCACTGAGGCCGATCACAGCTCAAACGTGTAGAAGCTTAGAGATAAGCGCTCCACGAATTACAGCTCAGCGCCTCCGACTCCCACTGTCTTATTGTCTGGTCGCGGGATTAACCGCTGCGGTGGCGACATGTTCTGAGCAGCATCAGGTCTCACATCAAAGGCACATTAGGGGTGGCACATATCGGACATGTTGCATCGGGCAGCCCTTCTGGCCTCCATAGGGGGCAAGTCAAAACATACTGGACCCACTGGTGTCTGTATTGTCACTTGAAAAAAATTCTGATGTACATATCGTGACAGACGGGGGTTTCACCAGTGGAGTTGGTTCTTGGGGCCACCAGTGGAGATGATTCTTGGGGCCACCAGTGGAGATGATTCTTGGGCCCACCAGTGGAGATGATTCTTGGGGGCCACCAGTGGGGTTGATTCTTGAGGCCCACCAGTGGAGTTGATTCTTGGGGCCCACCAGTGGAGTTGATTCCCGGGCCCACCAGTGGAGATGATTCTTGGGGCCACCAGTGGAGATGATTCTTGGGGCCACCAGGGGAGATGACTCTTCTGGCCCACCAGTGGAGATGATTCTTGGAGCCAACCAGCGGATTTGGTTCTTGGGACCCACCAGTGAAGTTGATTCTTGGGGCCACCAGTGGAGTTGATTCTTGGGGCCCACCAGTGGAGTTGATTCTTGGGGCCACCAGTGGAGATGATTCTTGGGGCCATCAGTGGAGTTGATTCCTGGGGCCATCAGTGAAGTTGATTATTGAGGCCCACCAGTGGATATGATTCTTGGGCCCACCAGTGGAGAAGATTTTTGAGGCCCACCCGTGCAGTTGATTCTTGGGGACCACCCGTGGAGCTGGTTCTTGGGGTCACCAGTGGAGTTGATTCTTGGAGTCCACCAGTGGAGATGATTCTTGGGGTCACCAGTGGGGTTGATTCTTGGGGCTCCACCAGTGGAGTTGATTCTTAGGGCTCACCAGTGGAATTGATTCTTGGGGCTTACCAGTGGAGATGAATTTTGGGGCCCACCAGTGCAATTGATTCTTGGGGACCACTAGTGGAATTGGTTCTTGGGGCCCACCAGTGAAGATGATTCTTGGGGTCACCAGTGGAGTTGATACTTGGAGTCCGCCAGTGGAGTTGATTCTTGGGGTCACCAGTGGAGTTGATTCCTGTGCCCCACCAGTGGAGTTGATTCTAGAGGCCACCAGTGGAGATGATTCTTGGGGCCCACCAGTGGAGTTGATTCTTGGGTCCACCAGTGGAGTTGATTTCTGGGGCCACCAGTGGAGATGGTTCTTGGGGCCCACCAGTGGAGATGATTCTTGGGGCCATCATTGGAGTTGATTCTTTGGGCTCAGCAGTGGAATTGATTCTTGGAGCCCACCAGTGGAGTTGATTATTGAGACCCACCAGAAAAGTTGATTCTTGAAGCCCACCAATGGAGATGTTTCTTGGGGTCCATCAGTGGAGTTGATTCTTGGGACCACCAGTGGAGATGATTCTTCTACAGCTATTGTTCATGACTGCACATGCCTCTTGCTTTGTACCTCTTTTTCTCTGTCATGCTTCCTAAGAAGCATCCCCAGGCCTGCTATTCTTAGGTGCCCAGTATGTTCAGGAGCCACTGGTGGTTTCCCGTGCTTCTCTGCGAGCCAGTCCTAGCTTGGGTATGCAGCCTACTTCTCTGATGCAATACCTGACACAAGTGGGTCCAGTGTATTTCCATTGAGGTGTTTGGGGCATGAAAGTAATAACCCACATGTGTCAATCCAAACTGCATCAAAGACATCTCCAGCCAACCAGAACCCTGCTCTGCACTGATGAGGAGCAGTAACCCCAAACCAGCTGTCTGCAGATAGGTGACTGACCAGGTTAATATGTCATAGTTTTTTTTCCTCCTAACAGAGAGCTAATTTGCATACTTTTTTCCCATGCACCATTGCTTTGAAGTGAGTATCTATACAACAACTAGGTCTCTTCAATCCAAAATCTAAGCTGCATCAAGGACAGGTCTAGCCAACCAGAACCCTGCTCTGCACTGATGAGAAGCAGTAACCCTGAACCAGCTGATGGGTGACTCCTTTTTGGATGAGCCTCGGGCATGGCTAATGTGACACAGTTCTCTTCCTTCTTTAGGAGATCTGATTTGCATGCAATTACTGCACCAAGTAGTGGTTTATGATACAGATCTACGCTACATGCAAAAACAAAACCGTACTGTGTGCTCGCTGCCCGCACCCCTCACGGCTGTAAAGAGGAGATTACTGCCGCTTATCCATAAAGATAGAACCTTCTCACTGTCTATGGATTTATTCCGGCATCCTGCTATTTATAGATGGATCCCTGACGATCCACAAAGTGGGTGCATCGCCGATTATTATGGAGAACAGTACTTGGCATGAGAAGCCTGGATATCTACAAATCGTGTAAGCTCAACCTGGCCCATGCTCTCCCACTCACACAAGGACTACAACTCCTATCAGGAATACCACAACTTTGGGACCGACCCATTAATAAAGATATTTCTACCTGCTCCACAAAAAAACATCGTCAATATACCCAGTGGAAAATTACAGGATCTGACTACATCAGTGGAACCCCTTGAGGTCATGGTCTGAAATTTAGCAATGTCTCTTCTTTACATCATGGAATAGGAGCAGTAATCAGATGACATCTGCTCCTTCTCCAACCAGAAGTAAAAATACCTCAGAAAAAACTGAGCCCCCTATTATGGGACCACCAATACCAAAGGGACTGGAGTCTGTATCCTCCTTGTCATGACCCAGGGACAATTCTTCACTCCTTTGTTTTCTACTATTGAGTTTCCCTAGTACAATGGAGTGCACAGGGAGGAAAGGACCACCCAATCGTGAGCCCCAACTTTGCAAGGGCCCCATAGCTGCTGCATGTATGGGTGTCCTCTATATACAGAGATATATACACATTACCCCTCTCCTCTATATACAGAGATATATACACCTCACCCCTCTCCTCTATATACAGAGAAATATACACCTCACCCCTCTCCTCTATATACAGAGATATATACACCTCACCGCTCTCCTCTATATACAGAGATATAAACACATCACCCCTCTCCTCTATATACAGAGATATATACAACACCCTCTCCTCTATATAAAGAGATAAAAATCCCCCCCTTTTTTCATCCTCCCCCTCCCCTCTATATACAGAGATATATACACATCCCCCCTCTCCTCATATACAGAGAAATATACCCCTTACCCTCTCCTCTATATACAAAATATATACACCACCCTCTCCTCTATATACAGAGAAATATACACCTCCCCCTCTCCTCTATATACAGAGATATATACACATCATCCCTCTCCTCTATATAAAGAGATATATACACATCATCCCTCTCCTCTATATACAGAGATATATACACATCACCCCTCTCCTCTATATACAGAGATATATACAACAGTAACCCCCCCCTCTCCTCTATATCCCAGATATAAAAATACACATCACCCCTCTCCTCTATTTTCAGAATATATACACCCCCCCTCCCCCAAACCCCCCCCTCTCTATATACAGAGATATATACACCTCACCCCTCTCCTCTATATACAGAGATATATACACCTCACCCCTCTCCTCTATATACAGAGATATATACACATCACCCCTCTCCTCTATATACAGAGATATATACACATCATCCCTCTCCTCTATATTCACAGATATACACAACACCCCTCTCCTCTATATAAAGATATATATACACATCACCCCTCTCCTCTATATTCAGATATATATACACCTCACCCCTCTCCTCTAGATACAGATATATACACCACACCCCCTCCTCTATATACAGATAATAAAACATTTCCCCCTCTCCTCTATATACAGAGATAAAACACCTCACCCCTCTCCTCTATATCAAGATATATACACTCTCCCCCTCTCCTTTTATATTAATACTATTTTATAAAATAACCCTCACTTCCTCTATATACGAATAACACCTCACCCCTCTCCTCTTTTATACAAAATATATACACCACCCTCTCCTCTATATACAGAGATATACACCACACCCCTCTCCTCTATATACAGATATATACACCTCACCCCTCTCCTCTATATACAGAGATATATACACATCATCCCTCTCCTCTATATACAGAGATATACACCTCACCCCTCTCCTCTATATACAGAGATATATACACCTCACCCCTCTCCTCTATATACAGAGAAATATACACCTTACCCCTCTCCTCTATATACAGATATATACACCTCACCCCTCTCCTCTATATAGTTATATACCTCACCCCTCTCCTCTATATAGATATATACACCTCACCACTCTCCTCTATATACAGATATATACACCTCACCCCTCTCCTCTATATACAGATATATACACCTCATCCCTCTCCTCTATATACAGATATAATATTAATATACACCTCACCCCTCTCCTCTTATACAGAATTAACACCTCACCCCTCTCCTCTATATAGATATATACCCCCTCACCCTCTCCTCTATATACAGAGATATATACACCTTACCCCTCTCCTCTATATACAGATATATACACCTCACCCCTCTCCTCTATATACAGATATATACACCTCAGCCCTCTCCTCTATATACAGAGATATATACACATCGCCCCGCTCCGCTATATACAGAGATATATACAGCTCACCCCTCTCCTCTATATACAGATATATACACCTTAAAGGACTCCTCTCCTCCATGACTTGCAGTAATTATCTAGTGATCACTTTAGTATTACTCATGTGTTGTTCATCCTGATTATAGACCCTTTATTGATATTCAGTCCTATTAACCCCTTGGAGGAGGAGTACACATGGGATTCGGACACTGGCTCGTCATCACATGCAGTAACATGGTAACGTAATGATGTGACACCGTGATGTGTTGCTATGGGGAAACAACTAGTTATATAATGAGGAGTATTAAAGTGTCAAGGAGAGACACATAGAGGGAATGAAGAAAGAGAAGGACAACGGCGCAAACCTATAGTCATATCCCAGATCTATCTATCTATCTCATATCTATCTATCTATTATCTTCATCTACTATTATCTATCTATCCCTATTCTATCTCATATCTATCTTTTAATATCTATTCATATCATCTCTATCTATCCATCTATCTATTCTAAAATCTATCTCATATATCTATCTACTATCTTTATATCTACTATCTATCAATATCTATCTCATATATCTATCATCTATCTATACCATATCTATCTATCCCCATATCTATCCCATATCTATCTATCTATCTATCTACTATCTATTTATCTATCTAAACTATCTAAACTATCTATCTATCTATATCTATCTATCTATCTATGAAAAAGGCCCAAAATCAATTTTATATTGAAATATTCTATTAAAACCATATCTATCTGATTCTTAATTTCCATCACATCATCTCTAATCTCTAACCCAATATTATTATCCACTTTTCATCCACTCATCTAACTCATAAATAATCCAAAAAAAAACCAAACCTCCCACTATATTATTAAAACCAATTAATTTTATACCCAACTTTATTTAAATTTAAAACAACATCTCATATAAAATATAAAATTATTTTCTATATTTTATTAACTGTTTCTCTTTAATTAAACATATATTTTATCCCTATCTCTCTTCCCATTTTATATCTCCTTATCTTTTTTTATTTTAATTTTTATCTATCAATTAATCTATCTATCTATCTATCTATCTATCTATCTATCTATCTATCTATCCCATATCTATCTATCTATCTCATATCTATCTATCTATCTATCTATCTATCTATCCAATCTTTCCATATATCTATCTTACTTCTGTGTATAGGTGTAATGGAGCTTAAGTAACAGAGCATAAGTTGCACTCATGTAATCTGAACTATATTAAAAGGGTTTTGCACAGTTCTGGATTTCTCTGCTGCGGTGATATAACAAATCTGTGTATACAGCAGCTTAGCAGCAGAACATTGCCATCCTGTCTGATGGTGACTTGTAGATCCCTCCTGAATAACTTTATAATGGGGTAATGTCTCTCCTTGGGGAGAGCACCATGAAGGTGTACAGAGACCCACAGTCCTGCGGTGCTCCCTGCGAAATATACTAATAGGCTGTAGGGAACACAGCTGGGATCTCTGGCGCCACCTATTGGAGGTACAGAAAAAAAGCCATATCTTCTGTTATGGAGGAAGGTAAAAAAAATCTGTTCCCAACAGGAGTCAAAAAATCCTCAGTGCCACATGGTAGAAGCTACACATGTACAAAATGCTGATGAACCAGTCACCCACACACCTGCTATTGAGGCGGTGCCCGCGTAGCATTACCTGGGCGCATACTTGCTAATGGAAAAACAGGTGAAAAAAAGGCGTCTCTTAACGGGATGCCGAAAACCTGCAGAGCCTGGAGGCTGCACAAGTGCCAGATACACGGGCACTCACATACTCACTATTCATGAGGGCAGTGGCCGCTTAGTATCAGATTCTCACATTGCTAAGGCTTCTATAGGGCGTCAGTCATATGGTTACGTGTACTGCACCATGCTACTAACAAAACATTCTGGCGTCCCATAGTTCTCCAACACAGGACCATGCAATTGAAAGTAGCATCCTTTACTTTATAGTCAAATCCAACCCATTAAAGAGCCTTGAAACATGACTGGGGATTTAAAGCCCCAAGGCAGTAGCTTTTTCCCCCACACCTTATGGGGATCCCCAAAGAGAAACTTACCCATTACCCCCCTATGTTCAAAACCCTCTCCCAACTACAACCCTACTTTGTACTGATGAGGAGTCCCAAAATAACTGTTTGCATATGGGAGGCTACTGGTTCAGATTAAAATCCCCAGCCATGTTTAGAACAGAATAGAATAAAACAGAAGGGAGAACACATCGCTCCCCTTTTACTGGGAACTCCCTTTAGATCAGAAGGAAAACACGCTCCCTTTTACTGGGAACTCCCATAGAGCAGAATGGAGAACACAGCGCTCCACTCTACTGTGAACTCCCATAGAACAGAATGGAGAGAACATAGGGCTCCCCTGTACTGGGAACTCCCATAGAACAGAATGGAGAGAACACAGTGCTCCCCTGTACTGGGAACTCCCATAGAACGGGAAATGGAGAGAACACAGGCTCCCCTGTACTGGGAACTCCATATAAACGATGGAAGAAACACAGCGCTCCCTGTAATGGGAACTCCCATAGAAAAGAATTGAGAACACAGCGCTCCCCTGTACTGGGAACTCCCATAGAGGAGAATGGAGAACCAGTGCTCCCCTGTACTGGGAACTCCTATAGAACAGAATGGAAAACACAGCGCTCCCTTGTACTGGAACCCCCATAGAACAGAATGGAAAACACAGCGCCCCCCTGTACGGGAACTCCCATAGAACAGGAGGGAGAAAACAGCGCTCCCCTTTTCTAGGAACTCCCATAGAACAGAATGGAGAGAACACAGGGTTTCCCCTGTACTGGGAACTCATAGAACAGAAAGGAAGAACACAGTGCTCCCCTGTACTGGGAACGCCATAAAAACAGAATGGAGAAACAAAGTGCTCCCCTGTACTGCGAACTCCCATAGAACAGAATGGAGAACACAGCGCTCCCCTGTACTGGGAACTCCCAAGAAACAGAATGGAAAAACACAGCCTCCCCTGTAAAAGGGAACTCCCATAGAACAGAATGGAGAGAAACACAGTGCTCCCCTGTACTGGGAACTCCCATAGAACAGAATGGAGAACACAGCGCTCCCCTGTAGTGGGAGCTCCCAAGAACAGAATGGAGAACACAGCGCTCCCCTGTACTGGGAAACTCCCATAAACAGAATGAGAGAACACAGCGCTCCCCTGTACAGGAAACTCCCTTAGAACAGAATGAAGAGAACACAGCGCTCCCTGTAACGGGGAACTCCCATAGAACAGAATGGAGAACACAGCGCCCCCCTGTACTGGGAACTCCCACAGAACAGAATGGAGAAACACAGCCCCTCCCCTGTACGGGAACTCCCATAGAAAAGAATGGAGAAACACAGCGCTCCCCTGTACGGGGAACCCCCATAGAACAAAATGGAGAACACAAGCCCCCCTGTACTGGGAACTCCCACAGAACAGAATGGAGAACACAGCGACCCCCTGAAACTGGGAACTCCCATAGAACAGAATGGAAAACACAGCGCTCCCCTGTATGGGAACTCCAATAGAACAGAATGGAGAACACAGCGCTCCCTGTACTGGGAAAAATCCCATAGAACAGAATGGAGAACACAGCGCTCCCCTGTACTGGGAACTCCCATAGAACAGAATGGACAACACAGCGCTCCCCTGTACTGGGAACTGCCATAGAACAGAATGACAAACACAGCGTTTCTTCCCTGTACTGGGAACTCCATAGAACAGAACGGACAACACAGCGCTCCCCTGTACTGGGAACTCCCATAGAACAGAATAAGAACAAAAGCGCTCCCCTGTCTGGAAATCCCATAGAATAGAATGGAGAACACAGCGCTCCCTGTACGGGGAAAACTCCCATAGAACAGAATGGAGAACACAGCGCTCCCCTGTACTAAAACTCCCATAGAACAGAATGGACAACACAGCGCTCCCCTGTACTGGGAACTGCCATAAAAACAAAGGAGAACACACGCTTCCCTGTATGGGAACTCCCATAGAACAGATTGGACAACACAGCGCTCCCTGTACGGGGAACTCCATAGAACAGAATGGACAACACAGCGCTCCCCTGTACTGGGAACTCCCATAGAACAGAATGGACAAAAAAACAGCGCTCCCCTGAACTGGGAACTCCCATAGAACAGAATGGAGGACACAGCGCTCTTCTGTACTGGGAACTCCCATAGAACAGAATGGAGAACACGCTGCTCCCCTGTACTGAAAACTCCCATAGAACAGAATGGACAACACAGCGCTCCCCTGTACTGGGAACTGCCATAGAACAGAATGGAGAGTCGTGTCGTGACCCGTTTGGGAAGCTACATCTAGTAGTGGGTGTCTGAGTCCTGGCTTTCTTCTTTACGGTTTATTTGATTACTTTATTTCCCATGAAGCATTGCACAGCCTATAAGTCTCCATCAACCTTTATGATGCTCTCCCCAAGGAGCAATTCTACTCCCTTAGAACTACATGAAAGGCATCTCATCCAGACCAAAACCTCCATTCTGCACTATTAAAGGGCAAATACCCCCAAATAACTTTCAGCAAATTAGAGATTCCACATCTGGAGGAGTTACCGGTTTAGCTCACTTCCCCAGTCATGTTTCAAGGCTTTTTAATGGGTCCAATGTGACTGCAAGAGGACGCTACTTCCAACAGGTGTCACAAGAGATGCTAGCGCTCGTCCTATAAAGGGGTAATTCCGCGATTGACTTCTCCTGTTACAAAGTACATCTGTGCACCCCCATCATCATCCTCCTCATCCTCATCCTCATCGATTCATATCATCATCCTTCCATCATCATCCTCCCATCATCATCATCATCCTCATCATCATCATCCTCCTCATCCTCCTCATCATCATCCTCCTCATCATCATCCTCCTCCTCATCATCATCATCCTCATCATCCTCCTCCTCATCATCATCCTCCTCCTCATCATCCTCATCATCATCCTCATCATCATCATCATCATCATCCTCCTCATCATCATCATCCTCCTCATCATCATCATCCTCCTCATCATCATCATCCTCCTCATCATCATCATCCTCCTCATCATCATCCTCCTCCTCATCATCATCCTCATCATCATCATCCTCCTCATCCTCATCCTCCTCATCATCATCATCCTCCTCATCATCATCCTCCTCCTCATCATCCTCCTCCTCATCCTCATCATCATCATCCTCCTCCTCATCATCATCCTCCTCATCATCATCATCCTCCTCATCCTCCTCATCATCATCATCCTCCTCATCATCATCATCCTCATCATCATCATCCTCATCATCATCATCATCATCATCATCCTCCTCATCCTCCTCATCATCCTCCTCATCATCCTCATCCTCCTCATCATCCTCCTCCTCATCCTCCTCATCATCCTCATCATCATCATCCTCATCCTCATCATCATCCTCATCCTCATCATCATCCTCATCCTCATCCTCCTCATCCTCATCCTCATCATCCTCATCCTCCTCATCATCATCATCCTCATCCTCATCATCCTCATCCTCATCATCATCCTCCTCATCCTCATCATCCTCATCATCATCATCCTCATCATCATCATCATCCTCCCATCATCATCCTCCCATCATCCTCCTCCCATCATCATCCTCCCATCATCATCCTCCCATCATCATCCTCCCATCATCATCCTCCCATCATCATCCTCCCATCATCATCCTCCCATCATCATCCTCCCATCATCCTCCCATCATCATCCTCCCATCATCCTCCTCCCATCATCATCCTCCTCATCATCATCCTCCTCATCATCATCCTCCTCCTCATCATCATCATCATCATCATCATCCTCCTCATCCTCCTCATCATCATCATCCTCCTCCTCCTCATCATCCTCATCATCATCCTCATCATCATCCTCATCCTCATCCTCATCATCCTCCTCATCATCATCCTCCTCATCATCATCCTCATCATCATCCTCATCATCATCCTCATCCTCATCATCATCCTCCTCCTCATTATCCTCCTCCTCATCATCATCCTCATCATCATCCTCCTCCTCATCATCATCCTCATCATCATCCTCATCATCATCGATATCATCACATATAGAATAATAGCCGGCGGTTATATGTCCCAGATGTTGACTGTGATGTCCCCTATAGCAGCACCTAGTCATCACCGGAAACAACCTGCCTGCTGAGATTTACAAAGCCAAACCCATTGGAATCGGGCCCCTGGCCTGCACCCACCTTATGGCATAAAGAGGAGCAATGTGTCTGGCATCATTTCTAACACTCCATGCGCCATTTACGTGCATTTAGTCCATTTAAATTCCTGCCTCTT
Source organism: Phyllomedusa bahiana (assembly GCA_025379985.1). NCBI lineage: Eukaryota > Metazoa > Chordata > Amphibia > Anura > Hylidae > Phyllomedusa > Phyllomedusa bahiana. The sequence continues at coordinate 41,593 of JAODAL010025682.1, read as the reverse complement.
TGTACTTACAGTTCTGAAATTATTAGCCCTGAAAACACATTCTGTAAAAACACGACTCGCATTTTTACCCATCAGATTCCCCCATGTATGTGGGGGAGCTTTTGGGAAAGAAAAAAAGGGGAAAAATTCATGAGGGCGGTGGCCGCTTCGTTCAGATTTTCATAGGGAAAGGTTTCTATAGGGCCCATTAGGGTTTTAGTGTAGTGCCCCTGCTACTCCTGTTGGGAGTTAACTCTTCCATCAGGCACCCCCCAGCACATGAAAAGTGAAAAAAAAAAGAATGGGTCCATGTCCTCCCAACAAGGGCCTGCGTTAAAAGTAGATCCTTTACTTTACAGTCACATCCAAACCCCTTTAAAAGGGGTTTTGCCCGAGTAATGTTGTTGGGGGATTTCCAAAAGGGGAAATTTAATCCTTTTCTTATATGTGATTAAAAAAATTTTGCGTCGGAGGCTACAGCATTGCTCTCCCCCCTTTGTTTTTAGAAAGTTTACTTAGACACAACCAGGATGATCTGGCCGAGCTTGCATTGTTTGCATTCTTATCTGGAGGGAAATGAATGAGCTTTGAAGGGAGTGGGAGAAAAGAGCCTGTGTCTTTTCTATAAATGATCCACTGGTTGTAATGTAATTATCTGAGTAAACATGCAGACGCTCCCTAGCTCCCTGCTCAGCCCTCCTCCCCCAATGCAGCAGTTCATGAAGGAACAAAAGAACGCTGCCTGATTGGAACTTATCTTCTCTCCTGAGCAGATAAGAGGGAGAAACAAAACCCGTAGAGCTTGTGCACAATACAGTTCTCCTCTGTGGATTAGCCAAACAATGTTTACTCAACTACAGAGACTGAGTATCAGGAGCGTTAATGGAAGGTGGAGCGATGACATCACAGAGGAGGCACTTGTTTTTTTAAACACAGAAACACAACGCCCCTTTTCTCAAGACTTTAGATCAGCCTGTTAGGTGAGGAAATCACTTCTTGGCAAAACCCCTTTAAAGAGCCTTGAAACATGACTGGGAATTTCAAGCCAAGCCAGAAGCCTCCTATCTGCAGACAGCTATTTCAGGGTGTTTTCCCCTCTTCAGGGTGAAACGCTTTTGATGTAGCGCTAAAAGGGTAACGTTTTTCCCTACACCTTTATGGAGCACTCCTCAAGGAGAAACTTTACCCCGTTACCCCAGCTATGTCAAAAGCCTCTCCCAACTACAACCCTAGTTTGTACAGATGGGGTCCCGAAATAGCAGTTTGCATATGGGAGGCTACGGGCTCAGCTTAAAATCCCCAGCCATGAATCTGCACCAACAGAATCTACACTTTATCCATCAGATTTTGCATCTATGTGGGGTAGCATTATAGGAAAGGTAATAAGGGGCAAATGCCCAGTGGTGTCCCCAATGTAGTTTCCAGCAAGTCTTCCTAGGCAGCGCTTACCGAATGGTCAGTATGATTTTTATGGGGGATAGGTAGCTGCCAGATACATTGGGGGGGGGGCTTATCTCCAAAACTGAGCATAGATTCCATCCTACTGAACCTTGTTATCCTTAATAGCAGACTATAGGGGTCTATACACATCAGGTACTGTTAATGCCCTGAGGAATTGTGACTATTTTTGGGTCTCCCTATGAATTCTTTCACCCATGGGCCGATCTACATGGATGTATCTGGAAGTTTCGGTAAAATACGGTCCAATATGCCCAAACCCCCATAAAAAACCCCCCCCGGGATTTTTTGTGTTATGGATCAGGGGGAAACGCGCCCTTTTGGCTCCCGTTTGGGGTCAAAGGGGGAAAAATATGTGGCCATCGGGTTTTCCTTTCTCCCCGGGTTTTTGGCCCCGGCACCCCTTGGGAGAGGGGCCACCTAGAGGGCCCTTCCCGGTTTGAAGTTTGGGCTTGCCCAACCCAAAATTCCTGATGCGGGGGCATAAAATAAAACATATAAAAAAAAATGGGACATAATTTAAACCCCAAAAAAAAACCTAAAAAATTTTTTGGGGCCATATTCACACTCAATGGCTGGCTAGACTGAATCCATTTAGAAGGCGACACGGGCCCCCATTTGCCTCCCGGGGAAAAAATTTAAACGGGGAGCTTTTTGTGAGAAGCAGCTAACACCCCCCAAAATTTTGGGGAAAAATTTAGTTTTTTTTAAAAAACTGATTATTTTTTTAAATTTCCCTTTTTCACCCAGAGGAAAAAGGGCCACGGAAAAATTTACCATGGGGAAAAGGCCCTTTTTAAAAAAAATTTTTCCCAATAAAACAACCAAAACTCACACCCCTTTCCCAGGATGGGGGGGTGGTTTAAGGGGTTTCGGAACAGTTACATTTAAAAAAGGCCATCGGGAAGGGTGCCGTAAATCAGATAATGTGGTGCACCTTGCTGGCCTAACAAAAAAATTAGTGAGCCCTACTTTTAAGTTTATTGGGTGCCCAGCACTTTTTAGGTGGCCAAAACAAAACCCAGGCACCCTTTGCCCCCAAAGCACGGTTGGGCAAAAAAAAATTTTGGGAATACGGGAAAAAGGGGGGTTTTAAAAAATATGGGGTTTTTTGGGGGGAAGGGGCCCCTTTTTCGTTAGCCGAACCCGCAAAAAGGGGGCCCCTGTAGGGAAGCCCCTTCCAACATAATTTATTTTTCAAAAAATCCCCCAAAAAATTTGCGTTTTTTTTGGGGGGGCTTGAATACCCGGGCCTTTTCGGGTGGCTACCTTTAGTTGGTTTTCCGGGTTAAATTTTTGGGGCCCCTTTTAACCATTTTGAGGTTTTAGGGGAATTTTGGGGGGTCTCCATTTGTTTTCGGAAGGGGAAAAACACTTTTTCCCGGGAAAATTGGGGTGCGGTCCCAGGGGAAAAGGGCAGGATATTATTTTTGGGGTGGGGTTAATTTTTTTTTGGGGTTTTGGGGCTTTGGGAACGTACCCTTTTGCACCTTTTGTGCCCCGGATTTTTGCAATTTTTTTGTGTTTTTTTGGGGGGGGGAGGGAAGCGGGTTTTTTTTGGGGGGCAAAAAAAAAAAAAATTTGTTATTTTTTATTTTATTTATTTTTTTTATTTTTCTTATTTTTTTTTTTGAAATGTATTTTTTTTTTATTTTTTTTAAAATTTTTTTAAAAAATTATAGGGGGACCAAAAAGGGAATTTAAATGACCCAAAATCTTGAAATTTAAAATTTGTACCCTTTTTGATGTTGCCCCTTTGGGTTAAAATTTGTTCCTTGAAAAAGGGCTCTCCTGCCCAAGTTTCCCCCCAAACCCAATCATGTACCCCCGGAAAAAAAAAGCAAAATTTTTTGAAACAAAATTTCCCCCAACCAAACAGGGGGGAAATTTCCTATAGGGAAAAAGGTCATGTCCGGTTTAATAAAATCTACCCTTTACACCAAAAGGCCGATCAAAAGTAAAAAATGCCCCGGGGGCCAAGTGATCTGTCAATCCCGGGCTCCCAGTCAAAAAACGGCGCTGCCCCCAAGAGAAAATGAAAAACAAATGTTATGGAAGGGGAAATGGCGCGCGCAGCAAATGCTCCAGGCGGGGCTCCTGTCGGGCATTTGGGGGAAAATTTTTTTTAGAGGAGGTATAAAGGGTTTGGCCCTTAAAAAGGATGTGCAAACACCCTAAAAAAGCCACAGGGTAGATGACGGGTTCCGGGGGGGAAGGAAAAACCCTGCGGGGGTAGGGAAAGGCTCATTGAGAAAATGTGTACAGGGGGGGGGGAAAGCCCTGCGGGGGGTTAAAGGGAAAAAGGCTCATTGTAAAATGATGGTACAGGGGGAGGCAAGGCCAAAAAAGGGGCCGGGGGAAACAAACCTCATTGTAAGATGACGGGTGTACAGGGGGGAGGGCAGAGCCCTGTTTTTGGGGCAGGGAAGTCTCGGGTGGAATGATGCTGAAAAGGGGGGAGGCAAAAAAAACCCTGCAGGGGCCAGGGAAAAGGCTCGGGTGTTAGAAGATCCCTGTCCCCGGGGGGAGGCAGAGCCCTTTGGGGGCCCGGGGGAAAGGGCTAAGTGTTGCTGCTTCTTTTAAAAGGGGGGGGGGCCCTGAAAGGGGCCGGGAAGGTCATTTTGTAGATGCCCTGCTTTTCGGGGGGGGCCCAGAGCCCTGCAGGGGTCAGGGACAGGCTCAGTGTAGATGACTGCTGTAAAAGGGGGAAAGGAAAGAGCCCTGCAGGGGCCGGGGGCGGTTTCCCGGTAGAATAAATGCTTTTACGGGGGGGAGGCGAGCCCGGCAGGGGCCGGGGAAACCGGCTAAAGGGGTAGATTACGGGTTTTACAGGGGGGGGGAAAAGGGGGCCCCTGCAGGGCCGGGGGACGGCCCCCGGTAAAAATCCCTGCTTTTTGGGGGGGGGAAAGGCGGGAAGCCCTGCGGGGGAGGGACGGGCCTAATTGTAGATGACTGCTTTTAACAGGGGGGGAAAAGGAAAAGCCCTGGGGGGGGCAGGGAAAAAGGCCTCATTTGAAAGATGATGCTGAAACAGGGGGGAGGGCGGGAGCCCGCAGGGGGGCCCAAGGGACAGTGCTCAGTGAAAGATGACTGATGTAAAAGGGGGGGCAAAAAGCCCTGCGGGGCCAGGGAAAAACTCAGGGGGAATGACGCTTTTCCCAAGGGGGGGAAGGCCAAGGGCCCGAAAGGGAAAAAGGGGACAGGCTCAGTGTAGATGACTGCTGTACAGGGGGGAGGCGCCCCCCCCTTGCAGGGGCCCGGGGAAAAGGGCTAAAATTTGGTGGGTTTGGGATTTGCTGTACGGGGGGGAGGCAAGGGGCCTTTGCAGGGGAAAGGGAAAAGGCCCTCATGTAAGAAATGCTGTACGGGGGGAGGAAAGAGCCCTTGAAAGGGGCAGGGAAACGGGCCCTCATGTAGGGGAAACGGGGGGCCCCCAATGGAAAGGCAGAGCCCTGCGGGGCCAGGGCAGGTCTTTTAGATAAACTGCTGACAGGGGGAGGCAGGGGCCCTGCAGGGGTCGGGGAAACCAGGCTCATTTTTGATGACTGCTTTTCCCAGGGGCGGGCCCGACCCCTGAAAGGGGGTAAGGGGGGGTTTTCGTGTAGATGATTTGCTGTAAGGGGGGGGGAAAAGACCCCTCGGGGGCCAAAAGGGGACGGGCCCTCATTGTGGGATGACTGCGTAAAAGGGGGGGAGGGCCCCAAAGAGCCCTGCGGGGGCCGGGGAACGGGGCTCAGGTGGACCCAACTCTTGTACGGGGTGGGTTTTGAAAAACCCTTGGGGGGCCCTGGAAGGGCTTTAAATACTTTTGAAAAGGGTTTGGGGCCAGGAAATTTGCAGGGGCCCAGTTAAAAGGGCGAAAAGGGGAAGGGGAAGTTTTTTTTTTGGTTTGTACAGGGAAGGAGGGGCCCCCCTGAGGGGTTTTTTGGAAAAGGTAGTTTGTTTTATTGCCTTGGGGTAAAAAGGGGGGAGGGAGGCCCCGGGGAAGGGGGCCCGGGAACAAAGGTTTTTTTAAAGTTTTTAGTTTTAAAAATTTTTTTGTTTTTGTAAAGTGGGGAGGAAAAAGAAATTAGGGTAAAATGGAAAAAACCAGGCTTCAGTTTTTTAAAAGGGGCCCTTGTTTTTAAAAACAAGGGGAGAAAAGTTTGATGGGGAAAGGGGAATTTTTAGCATGGGAATAATTTTTAGTTGAAAATTTTGGAAAATTTTGGAATGGAAAAGATTTTAATTTCAAATTTTAAAAAGGGGTTGAAAGTTTTACATGGAAAGATTTTGGGGATAAAATTGGTTGAAAGAGAAAAGAAGATTGATGGAAATAGTTTGGGGATAAATTTTTGGGGTTTAGATAAATGGATTGATAAAACCTTTGGGAGATAGTTTAATATAAACTTAATAGAAGATTAAAAAATATGGGTTTAGAAAAATGGATCAAAAGAAGGAAGGGATAAAATAGTTTTGGGGAATTAATAGTTTTGGATATTAAGATTTGAAGATAAATAGAAATGAAATAGTTTTAGAAATAGATTTGAGAAAAAATTTTTAAAATAAAAAATGGGGTAGAAAATTTAATAGAAAGAAGAAAATTGAATAGATTTTTTTAAAATTGATAGATAGAAAATGAAAAGTTTTAAGAAAGGATAGGATAGATAGATAAGATTAGAAAGTTTAGGGAGTTTAAGATAATAAAGATAGGAATAAATAGATAGTTTTAATGATAATAGATATTTGAAATTAAATAGAAGTTTAAGATAGTTTAGATAAAAAGGGGAAATTACAATAGAAATAGAAGGATAAAAAATAGATAAATAGAATTTGAAAAAAGGAAAAATGGGAAAAAATTGAAATTTTATTAAAATATTAAAAATGGGAATTAGATAGAATTAGATAGTTTAGATAGATAGATAGAATTGATAGATATTGGGGTTTTTGATTTGGGGGGAATTTTAAGGGTTTTTTTATTAACATGGGTGGGGGGTTTTTTTAATGTATGTTTGGTTTTTAATTAATAATTTTAAAGGGGTTTTGGAAAAATTGTGTTTGAAAATTTTTTTGGAACGGGGGAACCTGCCACCAGGGGGGGGTTGTAAGGTTTTTTTCCATTACTCTCCAAAGGTTTTTCCTCCCCGGTGGGCTCCCAAGTTCCCCCCAGTGTCCCAGTGTTTCCCAGTACCCCCAGTTCCCCGTTCCCCCATTCCCCCCAAGGCCCACCAGTTCCCCTTGCCCCCCATTTCCCCCAGAAACCCCAGTCCCCCCCTTTTCCCCCTTTGTGCTCCCCAGTCCCCCCAGTTCCCCCAAAGTCCCCCCCGTGAAATTTAAAATTGAAGGGCCCGTCTTGAATGAAGCCTTTCTCCCGACCCCTGGTGCAAAACCATTTTCTTTGGGGGTTTTCCCCAAAACCCCGGGGGCCGTAGTTTTTTGGCCCCAAAGGTAAAGGGTTTCATGGGGGCGGCCAGCAGCAGGGACGCCAGCCAGATGAAGGTGATGAGCTTCTTGGTCCGGTTGGGGGCCTTTGGGGGTTTTGGGCCTTTAAGGGGGTTTGGACTCCCCGGGGTTGGGTCCTCTCCACGCTCAGGCTGGGGGATTTTCCCGGGGCGGTTTGGCGTAGGTGCAGGGTCCCCCGGAGGAAGTATTACCCCCTTCCCAGAGGGGCCCGGCGTTGCCGAAAACCCCCAGGGGTGGGGGGACCCAGATAAAGGGTTGTAACCCCGATGGGCATGCTGGGGGACCCGGGGAATGACAGGGGGGGACGGGGGCCCAGGCTGGGAAAGGTGGTAGTGCCCCCGGTTTTGCTTGCAGGTTCTGCAAGGACTTCTTCCTCACCAGGGTGTAGGCAGTGATGGTGTTGCCGGTGCAACCGACCACGAAGAGGAAGGGGTTAGTAAATTTCACCGGGATCTTGGAGTAAATGTCGGTTTTTAAACGTCCAGGCCCCCTGGGCCCCAATGTTTGGCTGGGGGGCGGATGTTGGAGATTTCAGGCCAGGGTGGGGCATCCCGGTGTCCTGGAGGGACTGCGCCCCGTCCTCCCCCGGGAAACCCTGGAGAGTTGCTTTAAAAAAGCATGGCGATGTTTTTGGAAACAGGGCCCTTTGAGCTTGATTTTCCAAAAACTCAACTGTTCCTTAGGGGTTTAAGGGGAGAGAGGAACCCAAAGGGGGACGGGAAGGGGGTGACCACCAGCATGCAGAGCAACTGTCAGCAAGCAGGAGAGGCTACAGAAGGTTTGACCATCGACAGACAGCGGACTTTCGCAAGGGTTTACCTTTACAAATGTTGGCAAGTAGGGGTTCTTCACAAGGGTTGACTATCAGCAGGTAAGGAAACCTTCACTGGAGCTGACTATCAGCAGGTAAGGAAACCTTCACTGGAGCTGACCATCAGCAAACAGTTGTTCTTCATAAGGGGTGACCATCAGCAGGTAAGGAAACCTTCACTGGAGTTGTCAGCAAACAGTTGTTCTTCACAAGGGGTGACCATCAGCAGGTAAGGAAATATTCACTGGAGCTGACCGTCAGCAAGAAGGTGTACTTCACAAGGGGTGACCATCAGCAGAAAGGCAACCTTCACAAATGGGGACTACCAGCAGGCAAGGCAACCTTCACTGGAGCTAACCGTCAGTAAGCAGGGGTTCTTCATAACGGGTGACCATCAGCAGGTAAGGAAACCTTAACTAGAGTTGTCAGCAATCAGGGGTTCTTCACAAGGGGTGACCATCAGCAGGTAAGGAAATCTTCACTGGAGCTGACCATCAGTAAGCAGAGATTCTTCACAAGGGGTGACCATGAGCAGAAAGGCAACCTTCACTGGAGCTGACCATCAGTAAGCAGGGGTTCTTCACAAGAGTTGACCATCAGCAGGTAAGAGAACCTTCACTGGAGTTGTCAGCAAGCAGGAGAGCCTTCACAAGGTGTGAGCACCAGCAGGCAGTGGTTAAGAGTTAACCGTCAGCAAGCAGGTAAGTCTTAACAAATGTTGACGACCAGCAGGCAGGGGGTCCTCACAAGGGTTGCCCATCAGCAGTCAGGGGGTCCTCACAAGGGTTGCCCATCAGCAGGCAGGGGGTCCTCACAAGGGTTGCCCATCAGCAGTCAGGGGGTCCTCACAAGGGTTGCCCATCAGCAGGCAGGGGGTACTGGTCTTCAGTACACTTCCAGGTCGGTGGAGAGCATCAGGCAGGACTTGCTGTGAGGAGACCCTGACTCTTCTCCTTCACTCCTCTGTCCCTCCCTGGATCCATAGCGGTCTTCTTAATCTTCTCATTCACAGAACCTGCCTCTCGCAGTCCTCCCACCCTCTCAGCAGTCTCTGCTGCTGTGATGTCTGTGTCCCTGCACAGTCTCTGAGCTTCTCTGCCTCTTCCTCCTCTCTCCTGTGGTTTTTCTCTGTCTCTCTCCCTCCTACTTCTCTCACTCTTTCCCTCCTCAGTTCCTTATTCTCTGTCTGTACTTCAGCTCAAGGGCTGGCATGCAAAGCAGGTGAGATCCTGTAATGCAATGTGCTGCTGCGGGGAGACCGTCTATAAATACTCTTATAGATACATAGAAAGGTGGAAAGATGCTCAGAGAGGAGAGATAAAAGGGACGGACAGATATCGCTCTAAGAGGGAGAGATACAGGGAGATATGTCAGAGATAGGAGGATACAGGCTGTAGGTGAGAGAAAGAGATGGACGCTAGACCCATAGACTCAGACAGAAATATGAGAAAAATACATAGATATTCAAAAGACAGTCACAGATACATAGGAAATAGAAGACGGACACATAGGGGATTGATAGATATGAGATAGAAACAAGGCTGGATAAGGTATGGATGGATAGATAGATATGAGATAGATAGATATGAGATAGATAGATAGATAGATAGATAGATATGAGATAGATATATAGATAGATAGATAGGAGATAGAATGGGATGATATTGAGATAGATAGTAGATAGATAGATTGTAGATAGATAGTATGAGATTATAGATAGATAATGAGATAGAAATAGATATGAGTTGTTGTTGGATAGATAGATAGATAGGATAGATAGATAGATAGATAGATAGATATGAGAGAGATAGATATAGATAGAATGAGTAGATTATAGATATGAGATAGTAGATAGGATAGATAGAAGGAGGGAGACAGATAGTATGAATAGTAGATATGAGATATGATATGAGATAGATAGATGATTGATAGATAGATAGATATATGAAGATAGATTAGATAGATAGATAGATAGAAGAAATAGATGTATGAGAAGATAGATAGATAGATAATAGATAGAATAGGGATAGATAGATATGAGTATAGATAGACAGATAGATAGATAGATAGATAGATACGATAGATATAGATAGGAGTAGATAGATAGAATGAAATAGATAGATAGATAGATAGATAGATAGATAGATAGATGATTGATAGATAGTAGATGAGATATAGATGATAGATAGATAGAGTAGATAGATAGGAGATAGATAGAATAGATAAGATGAGATAGATAAGAGATAATAGATAGATAGATAGAATAGATAGATAGATAGTGATAGAGAAGTAGATATGAGATAGATGATAGATAGTATATTGGGGATATAGATAGATAGATATGATATGCATGGAGACCACTATGCCACCTGCTGTTTCTTACACAATCCAATATCAGCAGAACACTACTAGTACTAAAAAAGAACATAGGAACTTTTGGAAAAGCATTTCTGCTACTTAGAATGCATGAAAAATTTTGATGTAGGCTTTTAAGTCAATGCAGAGCACCTTGTAGCTGGAACCGTCTCTCCCTGTAATGTGGAGGTCTGAACAGACACCAGGAGTGGTAACGTTAGTGTAGGTTCCCACCTGTATTGAGGTCCCCTTCCTGATCAAAAATTTTTGATCAAAAATGTGAACTAAGAACCTCAAAAAATGTTCATGTATTCTAAGTAGCAGAAGTTATTTTCCAAAAATTCCAATGTCCGTTTTGATAGCTTTTTAGTGCTATTAGTGCTTCTGATGCTGGATTGTGTTTGGATGTTACTGCCCCACCAGCGCGCACCTATGCTAATTTTTTTTTTCAAAAAAGTTTTTTTGGGATGTGCAAAACCAAGTATTGTTTTCTGACCTGCTCTTTCTTAGTCTTTGGAGTCAGTTCTTGTAGTGTTAAGTGTCAGTGTAGGTCTAGAAATGCATTAGTGTCTTATGACTTCTAAAATAGTGCTGAAATCAAAAGAGATAATATCTGCCGGAGCGCTCGCCTAGTGCAGTATTGTCTGAGTAGTAACGTAAGGAAGGTAAGTAGCATCGCTCACCTTGTTGTGTTGTACTGAATAGCGATACAACACACTTATTTAGGAGCAATCTCTAAGTTTCCCGTGTTCCAATTCTTGTGTCGCCTTGGTCTGAAAGCTGCACCTTAGTATTGCACAGGCTCGGACTGGCCCACAGGGGAATAGGGGGAAGCCCTGATGGGCCCCGGTGGGTGGGAGACCTGGAGTTGTTTTTTAACTGCATATACATCCTCAGAAGAGGCAGAGAAAGAGGCAAAAAATAAGAGTCAGAGTATAGGAGGCAGGTACAGTTATTTACAGTAGCAGTAGGGGGGGGCCCCCAAATAAACTCTAACGGTGGGCCCAGGAACAGCTCAACTGTTGGGCCCCTAGAATCAACTCCACCTGTGGGCCCTACTAGGCACCCTAGACTGACACTGGTACTGCCGGCAATCAAATGATAAATACGTATCGATCGTCTTAAAAGGGTTGTCTCACTACAAGGATCGCTGCTTTTTATATTAAAGATCTTGCAAAAACAAGTCACTTTGCAATATATGTCCATTAACAGTGTCCTACCTATTCCTAGATATCCCCTCTTGTATGGGCTGCATCAGCTCCTCAGGTCACTATAGCTACAGACCTGTTTACTCTCTCCTGATAGGCTGCCAGCGCTGGTTGCTATAGCTACAGACCTGTTCCATCTCTCATGATAGGCTGCCAGCACTGGTTGCTATAGCTACAGACCTGTTCGATCTCTCCTGATAGGCTGCCAGCGCTGGTTGCTATAGCTACAGACCTGTTCTCTCTCTCCCGATAGGCTGTCAGCACAGGTTGCTATAGCTACAGACCTGGCTTCTGCTGCAGCCTAGTAGACGCCAGTAAACACGCCCCTGAATTCAAAGTGAAACCAAGAAAACAGGACTGAGGTAAGATGAATCAATGTAGTGAGACAACCCCTTTAATAAAAGGGGGCTATTGGGGGGACAGAAGTGGTGCTAGACCTTGGTTTAAAATAATTATAGTATTTAATAATGAAACATATCATGAAACATATCATGGTTCAAGAATGGTTAAAACATAAAGTATTTATTTGCAACGATTTATACAAGTGAAAAGGACGTATCCGGAAAAAAATGATACCTACGCGTTTCGCGTCATCTCTTGTCTCTCTTTCTCAGGCAGGTAAGAGGCAGTAGCTGACTGCAATCAGTTTTAAAGGGGTTTTGGCAATACAGAGCCAGTCTAGACTGGTCCAGTAGACAGTGATGTCACCTATTGATGTATAAATGCAGAAAATAACTTTCATAGAGAGTGATCCGCGCGTTCATCCAGGAGTCATTGTGACTTTGTAACATTATGTTTTAAATAACTTAAAATGATAGAAGAGGAAACGTTTTTCAAATTAGCGCCACTTCTGTCCCACCCATTGTCCTCTAGGATCGCTACATAGTTGTCATTGTCTTATGATTCTTGTTACATAGTTTGAATATTAAGATAAAAAGTAGAAAAAAGCATCAACACTGAAAATATTTTATTTTTCATAAACCTTCTTAATACAATCATCCATTCTGTTTTCTATACCTGTGTGCAGGGCCGCCGTTAGGGCAGTACAAGCAGTACTGCCGTACGGGGCCCGGCCAGTCTGTGAAGCAAGGGGGGAGGCCCCGCCTCCGCTGGCAGGTACATGTACACTGTCTGCAGATTTGGTCTACACCATTGATGGCCCAATGCAACATAAGGGAGAGACAGACCATGAAGCAGAGGAAGGTCGCGTTCACACTTGTTGGATCTGATCCGCGTTTCACACCGAAATTTTCAAATCTGGCAACAATCTTCATCCCATGGGTTTCCACAATCTGGTTCAGATGCAATGGAAAACTTCCATCTGACGCCACATGAATAAAAGAAATTGCTACCGAAAAAAATAAGCTGCTCCTCATCTTCATGATAGGGCTAATCCTCATGTGGATCCACAGCAACACAAATTACAAATCTGCAGCATATGTCTGAGGGTCAGACTTCGATTTCTGCCACGAAATCCATCAGTTTCCACTCCAAAGTTTATTCACATTTATTTCACTTATTTTTATGGCGCCGTTATATTCCGCAGCGCGGCACAGAGAGCGTCGCCATTCACATCGCTCCCTTTCCCATTTGGGCCTCACAGTCTAAATTCTACACTAACCTATTGGTAAGTTTATGGAGTGTGGGGCAAAGCAGAGCACCTGGAGAAAACCCAAGTAAACATGGGGAGAACATTGAAAATCCATATAACATATAAAACACATATAAACATGGGGAGAACAAAGAAATTCCTTAGTAGTAGTTGTTCTTGGTGTAATTTAAGCCAGGACCCCAGTGCTGCAGGGCAACAGTGCTAACCATTAAGCCACCATGCTGCTCTGTACTAACCACTGAACCACTATGCTGCAACGGTGCTAACCACTGAGTCATCGTGCTGCACTGTTCTAACTACAGAGCCACCGTGCTGCTCTGTACTAAGCACTGAGCCACCTTGCCACACTGCTAGCCAAGGAGAGAATATCCTGCAACTGTGCTAACCACTGAGCCACAATGCTGCTCTGCGCTAACCAATTAACCACCATTCTGTACTTCTGTACTCTACTAACCACTGAGCCACTGTGCTGCACTGTGCTAACCACTGAGCCACCGTGCTGCACTGTGCTAACCACTTAGCCACCGTGCTGCACGGTGCTAGCCACTGTGCTATCCACTGAGCCACTGTGCTAACCACTGAGCCACCGTGCTGCACTATGCTAACCACTGAGCCACAAAGGTGCTCTGTGCTAACCAATTAGCCACCATTTTGTACTGTATTAACCACTGAGCCACCATGCTGCGCTATGCTAACCTGTGAGCCACCGTGCTGCACTGTGCTAATCAATTAGCCACCGTTCTGTATTGTAAAAGTTGCTTGCGTTTTCGTTGCACTTGTGTTGCACTTTTCAATTGCAACGTGTGAACCTACCTTGATTGGTACAGGGCTGATGGACAGGGACAGCCAATTGTAGAGGCTGAGATTGGTAACGGCTGAGCCAGGGACAGCAATTAACACCTTAGACACAAGGTGCTGTGCAACAATTACCCTTTTGTATGTATAAATGAAATGCTGCATGAATAACTGAGCCATCATGCTGGGTAGCTAACTGTGGCCAACGTCTGCACTGGCTAAACAATTAGCCGTTTCTGTATTGTAAAAGTTGCTTGCGTTTTCGTTGCACTTGTGTTGCACTTTTCAATTGCAACGTGTGAACCTACCTTGATTGGTACAGGGCTGATGGACAGGGACAAGGCCAATTGGTAGAGGGCTGATTGATTGGTACAGGGCTGATGGACAGGGACAAGGCCAATAGGTAGTGGGCTGAGTTGAATTGGTACTAGGGCCTTAGGACAGGGACAAGGCCAATTGGTAGAGGGCTGATTGATTGGTACAGGGCTGATGGACAGGGACCAGGCTGATTGGTAGTGGGCTGATTGATTGGTACAGGGGTAATTGACAGGGACCAGGCTGATTGGTAGGGCGCTGATTGATTGGTACAGGGGTGAATGACAGGGACCAGGCTGAATGGTAGTGGGCTGATTGATTGGTAACAAGGGGTGGATTGACAGGGACCAAAGGCTTGATTGGTATGGGTAGGGCGCTGATTGTTTGGTACAGGGGTGATTGACAGGGACCAGGCTGATTGGTAGAGGGCTGATTGATTGGTACAAGGATGATGGACAGGGACAAGGCCAATTGGTAGGGGGCTGATTGATTGGTACAAGGCTGATTGGTAGAGGGCTGATTGATTGGTACAAGGCTGATTGACAGGGACCAGGCTGATTGATTGGTCCAGGGCTGATTGATATGAGGCTGATAGATACAAGGATGCTTGATTGGCACTAGGCTGATGATCAGGGACAAGGCTGCATGAAAGCAGGTGGATAGATATGAGATATTGTATGGACAGATGCCTGGATGTGAGCTCCATACATATTTATTGGATATTCCGTCGCCTTTGATCCATTACATCTATGTGACCACTGAAGCAGAAACGCAGCCATACTCCGCGAGCGCTCCACATGGGGGCAGGTAATAGTCGCTGTTGGGGGGAGATTGCTCCGGTCAGGTGGAGTAAATGCAGGCAGGACGCCAAGTTATTTTCAGTGTGAAGGAGAGAAAACAATTACATAAGCCTGAGAGGTGCTGACATGTGGCCTCCCCTCCTCCTCTGTGGATGTGACAGCCACCATGGCATGGAAACTTCACTTAGGTAGCGGAGTTATTATAGGAGCAGCCATATATCACATGCCCTGCGCCTGCTCCTCTCTGTATACAGCTGTGGTATGTGGCCGCCTGGGAGTGGATACAAAACATCTCATCTGCTCGCTGCTGGATTATTGGGGTCTTATCACAGAGACTGGAGGGTTAAGTTGTGTTTTCAGTTTTTGCACATTTCCTGCGGAGCTGCGCATGGTGTTCACTACGATGGAGGGGTCATGTGCAGATCCCAATGTGCATGAGCTCACCTGTGGAGCTGAATCTTGAGGACCATCATACAGCCAAATCAAATGCCTCTCCCCCCCACCCATTACTAGTTCCTATTTTTAAACATATCAGTGGGCCCCTTTTTGATTAGGGCCCCTGACAGGAGTAATGCCTGTACTGCCCTATTGGCACCCCTGTGCCCAGGCGTCAACCGAGGTTTCCCTGTTCCCTGTTGGCCAGTCTGAGTCTGGCTGTCATGTAGCCAAACCAAAGGGTGAAGCAAGAAATGACAGTACAGGGCGTTGTGCATGGAAAGATTATTATGCAAAAGTTCAAAATATTGGTTAAAGTTAACAATCATTGCATTGTAAATATGGTATCTATATATCTGATATACAAATTATCAGTCATTGCTATAAAATTCCCATTTGTAAACAGGTGTCAGCTACAAACAACACAGAAAGAACAAGCACAATGTAGCGAAGACAAGCAAGTCATATAGTATAAAGTATACAGTGACTCCACCAGCAGATAGTGGAGTGCAGCCTTCTGGATTGATAATTCATGATGTAACTCAGGATCAGTACAGGAAAAAGTAATGTATTTACACAGTGACTGCACCAGCAGAATAGGTGAGCGCAGCTCTGGTTATAAATACACGGTTAACTCAGGATCAGTACAGGATAAGTAATGTATTTACAGGTGACTGCACCAGCCGAATATTGGAGGCATGCTCCTGGAGTAATAATACAGGATGTAACTCAGTATCAGTGCAGGAGAAGTAATGTAATGTACACAGTGACTCCACCGGCAGAATAGTGATGCAGCTCCTGGAGTATAATACAGAATGTAACTCAGATCATTACAGGATAAGTAGATGTATGTAACAGTGACTTGCACCAGCATAATAGTGAGTGCAGCTCTGGAGGATAAAATAGGGATGTAACACAGGTATCAGTACAGGATAAGTAAGTATGTCCACAGTGACTGCACCAGCATAATATGAAGTAGCAGCTCGGAGGATAATACAGATAGTAACACAGATCAGTACGAAGATAAGTAATGTATGTAACAGTGACTCGCACCATGCAGAATATTTAAGTTCCGCTTTTCTGGAGATAATATAGGAAGTAACTCAGGATCAGTAACGGATAAGTAATGTATGTAAGGCAACACAGTGACTGCACCAGCAGAAAGTGATTGCAGCTCTGGGGAGTAATACAGGTGTTAACTCAGATCAGTAACAAGTATAGATAATGTACTGTACAACCAGTGACTCTCCACCGGCAGAATAGTGAGTCAGCTCTGGAGTATTAATACGGATGTAACTTAGGATCAGTACAGGATAAGTATGTATGTAATAACACTGACTGCACCAGCAAAATAGTGAGAGCAGCTCTGGAGGATAATACAGGATGTAACTCAGGATCATACAGGATAAGTAATGTATGTACACGTGACCTGCACCAGTCAAGAATAGTGAGTGCAGCTCTGGAGGAAAATACAGGATGTAACTCAGGATCAGTACAGGATAATAATGTAAGTACAGTGACTGCACCAGCAGAATAGTGGAGTCAGCTCTGGGGAGGATAATATAGGATGTAACCTCAGGATCAGAACGGATAAGTAATTTATGTACACAGTTACAGCCCCAGCATAATAGTGAGTGCAGCTCAGGGGTATAATACAGGTGTAACTCAGATCGAGTACAGGATAGTAATTATGTACAGTGACTGCACCAGCAGAATATGAGTGCAAGCTCTGGAGATAATACAAGGATGTAACACAGGATCAGGTACAGGAAAGTAAGTATGTACAGTGACCTGCACCAACATAATATATATATTGATATCAGCTCAGAGTATAATACAGGATGAAACTCAGGATCAGTACAGGAAAAGTAATGTAATGTACAGTGACCACACCAGTCATGAATAGTGATGCTGCACTCTGGAGGATAATACAGGAATGTAACTCAGGATCAGTACAAGATAAGTAATGTATGTACAGTGACTGCACCAGCAGAATAGTGAGTGCAGCGTCTGGAGTATAATACAGGATATAACTCAGGATCATACAAGGGTAAGTAATGTATGTACACAGTGACTGCACCATCAAAAAGTGAGTGCTAGCTCTGAGGATAACACAGAAATGTAACCTCAGATCATACAGGATAATTGTTAATGTATGTACACCAGTGACTGCACCAGCAATAATAAGTGAGTGCAGCTCTGAGATAAACACAGAATGTAACTCAGGATCAGTACAGGATAAGTAATGTATGTTACCCATGACTGCACCAGCAGAAATAGTGAGTGCAGCTCTGGGGGAGAATACAGGATGTAACTCAGAATCAGTACAGGATAAGTAATGTATGTATCACATTGACCATGCACCACAGAATAGTGACGCAGGCTCTGGAGTATAATACAGGATGTACTCAGAGATCATGTACAGGATAAAGTAAGTGTGTATGTCCACACGTACTACACCAGCAGAGATATGAGTGCAGCATCAGAGTATAATAATACAGATAAACTCAGGAATCAGTACATGATAAGTAATGTATGTACAGTGAACTGCACCATCAGAATAGTGAGTGCACTCTGTAGCATAGATGACAGGATGTACACACAGATCAGTACAGGATAAGTAATGGTATTTACACATTGACTGCACCAGCAGAATAGTGAGTAGCAGCTCAGGGAGATAATAACAGATTTAACTCAGTATCAGTACAGGATAAGTAATGTATGTACATCATTGGACTACACCAGCAAGAATATTGAGTGCAGCCCTGATTAAATACAGGATGTAACTCCATTAATCATTACAGGATAGTAAATGGTATGTACAGGACTGCACCAGCAGAAATAGTGAGTGCAGCTCTGGAGTATAATACAGGTGTAACTCAGGATCCAGTACAGGATAAGTAATGTAAATGTAACACATTGACTGCACCACAGAATAGTGCGTGCAACCCTGAGTATAATACAGGATTAACCAGGTATCAGTACAGATAAGTAATGAAGTGTACAGTGACTGCACCAGCAGAATAGTGAGTGCACTACATGGAGATAATACAGGATGTTAACTCAGGAATCAGTACAGGGATAAGTAGTAAGTGTACAGTGGACTGCACCAGCAGACATAGTGAGTGCTGCTCTGGAGTATAAAAGAGGATGAACTCAGTAATCAGTACAGGATAATAATAGTAAGTACATTGACTGCCCAGCAGAATAGTTGATTGCAGCTCTGGATATAATAGAGATGTACTTCAGTAGTTCAGTAACAGGATAAGTAATTATGTACTATGACTGGCCCCGCAGAATAGTGAGTGCAAGCTCTGGAGTATAATAGAAGGATGTAACCATGATCGAAGTACATGGCAAAGTAATGTAAGTACCATACGAGGACTGACACCACATAATATGAGAGCCAGCGCTGGAGTATAATACATGAATGTAACTCAGGGATCAGTACAGGATAAGTAATGTATGTACAGTGAACTGCACCAGCAAATAGTGAGAGCAGCTCTTGGTATAGATACACGTGTAACTACAGGATCAGTACAGGAATAAGTAATGTAATGTACACAGTGACAGCACCAGCAGAATAGTTGAGTGCAGCTCTGTAGTATAATCTAGGTTGGAACTCAGCCCCAAGTACAGGATAAAGTAATGTAATGTACACATTACTGCAACCAGCAGAATAGTGATGCAAGCTCTGAGTAATAATACAGTTGTAACTCAGGATTCAGACAGGATAAGAGTAATGTATCGTACACATTGACTGCATCCACAGAATAGTGAGTGCAGCTCTGGAGGATAATATCAGGATGTAACTCAGTATCAGTACAGGATAAGTAAAGTAGTGAACAGTGACTGCACCAGCAGAATAGTGATGCAGCTCTGAGATAATAAGGATGTAACTCAGTTATCATTACAAGATAAGTAATGTATGTAACGGACTTCTGCCCCACAGAATAGTGATGCAGCTCGGAGAATAATAAGGATGTAACTCAGTATCAGAACAGATAAGTAATGTATGTACAGTGACTGCCCAGCAGAATAAGTGAGTGCAGCCTCTGGAGTAATAGATAGAGGATGTAACCAGTAATCAGATACAGATAAGTAAGTATGTACACAGTGGCCTCATACCAGCAGAATATTGAGAGCAGCTTCTGGAGATAATACAGATGTAACTCAGGGATCAGTTAACAGGATAAGTAATTAATAACAGTGACTGCACCATCAAGAATAGTGGAGAGCACTTCTGGAGTATAATACAGATGTAACTCAGGATCATCACAGGATAAGTAATGTATTTACACAGTAATGCACCAGCAAATAGTGAGTGCAGCTACTGAGTATAATATACGAAGAACACATGCCCAGATACAGGATAAGTAATGTATTACACAGTGACTGCAACCAGCAGAATATGTAGTGCACTTGGAGTATAATATAGGATGGAACTCAGGACCAGTACTAGACTAATTGAATCCTCATCCGCAGCTATCCATTTGAATTAAATATAGCGCAGCTAGAAATATTAACCTGTATCGATATCATTACCTCTTGGTCTCTTGGCTGAGTTTGTTTTCTAGTAAGGTTAGTTCAGAGAACACATCAGATGTCTGGTTTTGGCTGCGCCTCTTCCCCTCTCGCAGCATGCAGGCTCACATACCTCTCCTCTCCTTCAAAGCTGCTGACCATGCAATATATTACAAAGTTTCATGCATTGACAACTATCACTGAATTCATGAATCTTCAGCATTAATATTGATCCTAGGATCCTGAGAGACCCCAAGGCCGGACCCTACTCGTTTATGACCACCCTTGTATACAGAGGCATAACTACAAGCTTTTGGGCCCAAGTGCAAAAAGAGAATGTGGCCCTCCCCAGTTAGCCATGCGCCATTTGCAATTGCTGGATCTCCTTATGTGGCAGGAGGGCTTTTGGGGCCCCCTCAGGCTGCTGGGCCCGTTAGCGACTTCTACCTCTGCACCCCCTGTAGCTACACCCCTGCTTGTATGTCACATGATGAGGGATGAGAATTGGGGAGAGCGTCATTTAATTTCAGACAGAACTGGGGCAATGAGAATGTCATCAAAGCAATAAAGAAGGGAATTTATAAGTGATATAAAAAGGTGAATGATGTCAAGTTAAAGGGGTTTTGCCACGATCTCATTTCATACCTCCTGCATCCAGCTCTTCAGCTTTGTGTGCTAGAAGTGAAGCGTTTTTTGGATTTGTATTGACTTGCATATCATGTTATCCTGCAGTATGTACATCACCAAGGCCTTTCCTCTCTCTAGTCAAAGAAGGGATCTGTTTAGGTAAAGCATTGTGATATGCTGAGAAAGGTAAAGTTTTTGGCCCTGCCAGGCACACCAGGTCCTAGGTCAAATCCCTGCATGAATCAAACCTGAGTTTTGTTTGTGTTCTCTTTATCAATGCACAAGAACTCTCCATTGCGGTCTTCTTTTTATTTATTTGCACTGTTTGACTAATTACTAAGAAGAATCAAGGATGGGAGTAGAGTGACAGCACCCGGGTTTGAACACTCATAGCTGCCAGAGAGAGAAGCGATGTCTGAGCATGTGCGACCAGGACCTGAATGAGCTCACATGCCCTGGTCCGTATCCCCTGTAGACGAGCGAAAACAATGGATCAACTAAAGGAGCAGCTAAGCAAAAACGGTGCAGAAATTTTTAATAATGATGAAAGGTGAAAATGTTTCTTATTTCATTTGTAAGTTTCCCACGTCAATTTTACTTCGTGGCAAAACCCCTTTAAGCAGAGGGCTAACTGATCAGGATGATGGACATGAGGCCGAGCCGATCTCTCCACAGATCCAGAAAACACGGTGATCAAGTTTTAAAAGTCCAGAATAAATTAGTAAATTCATGCACTGAAATCTTCATCATCTATTCATTGCCTGCTCAGAGAGGAGACTTGTATAATCTGGAAACTGCTCCTGCTGCAAAGAGGGTCACCAGAATGAATTACGGGCGTAGGGTGGGACTAATTAGCAAAATAACAGACGGACGTAGCAGAGCTGAGTTTGTCATTGATCTTTTGCAGCTGCCGTGTAAAAAAAAACAATTTGCAGTTCAAAAACTTTATATTTTTCCATTAGTTATGTCAGATGACAAACTCGGCTTCGCTGTATAATCATGTGCAGAACGAGCGGAGGTCAAAGCAGTAAAAGGAGCCGCACGAGTGCCAAGAGCTCAATTCATTCCTATTAATCCATCTGGGGCTTTGTGTTTCAGCTCCTTACAATTTTTTATATTTCTGCTTTCTCAGTGATTGGATACATGTTTTTGTTCTATAATCTGGAGTTGAAAGCGCACTGATGGGAGACCTTTAGACGTTGTGTTTTCACCCCTTTTCTGCGTAAAAAATGACCTAATTGAATTTGTTCGGCGCAATTGTACGAAAGACACAACCATTTCTAATGCGCCGAACATGAGGGGGTGTTCTGTGGGCGACGCACCCACACTCTTAATATTAGACACAAAATAACGTGTTCTGCAGACTCGGCGCAATTACTGATCGGACAGGCAGACCCTATCTCAATGTGCTCTGCCTGAGGCCGTGAGAGTTCAGTGGAGCTGGATTTTCTCTGTATGGCAAGAAAATTCCAATATTTCTCAACTTCCACCAGTGCAATAATAAAAAGTAATTTCGTGATAATTATCAAACTGTTATAAAATGAAATTATTTAAATTTAAAAAATTTTATCATAAAAAATTAATATAGAAATCTAAATAACCAAAAAAATTAAAATATCTTCCATTAAAATGGATTTAAAATGAAATAAACTCTAAAACTAGTTTTTCATTAAATTACCACTGATATGTTTGTTCATATTTTTTAACTTTTAATATTATTTACTACATAAAATTTTTCCTAATGTTAATTTTTGCTGCTCTCACCCTTTATTCTACATGTGAGCATAGAGCCCAGCCAGAACAGCTATTGCGGGGATCTGGGTCCCCAAGCAGTATTCAGTCCCATAGTTTTCCTATCACTGACCATGCTATTCTAATGACTTTTAATTCCCCCGCAGCCTATCTATTGCCTTTATACATGTTAGGTGTGTTACTAATGCGCCTAAGTTTTGTAATCGCCAAACACACGGGCAGGAGCCGGGGAACTTTATACCCATTTATTGACGCACAAAAAGCACTTTCATACAATCAGGCGCATTATACACTGGAAAACAGATGAGAAAATGAACTTCGATGCATCTAGTTCCGTACATGTCTCCCAAGTTCTTATATGATGGACGGCGCGTCGAAGTGAATTATCGAGCCTCATTTTCAGTGTATAATGCGCTTGATGTATAAAAGTAGTTTTTGTGCGTCATAAATGGCGTCTAAAGTTCCCCGTGCCTCGTCTGTGTGTTTGGGGCATTACAAACCTTAGGCGCATTAGTAATGCCCCAAACATGTATAAAGGCCATAGATAGTCTGGAATAAGAGAAAATTTCATTAGAATAGCATGTCGGTGATAGAAACTATGGGACTGATCCTGCTTGGAGGACCACAGGTCCCAGCAATACCTGTGCTGTGCTGGCTCTTGCTGTATGTAGAATAAAGGCTGAGAGCAGCAAAAATACATTTCAAATTTAATGTAGTAAAAATTTAAAAATTAAAAAATCATCAGTGGTTATTTAATGTAAAACTAGTTTTAGATTCTTTTAATTTTAAATACATTTTATAGGAGATATTTTTATATTTTTGGGTTATTCTATATTTTTATATTAATTTTATATGATAGCATTTTTATTAAATTTAAATAATTAAATTTTCTATAGTTTGATATTTATCAGAAATTACTTTTATTATTGTTCTGGTGGAAGTTGAGAAATATTGGACATTTTTGCCCCTTACAGCAAATCCAGCTCCACTGCGACTCCTCAGGCTCAGGCAGAGCACAGTGACATAGGTCTGCCTGTCCGAGCAGTAATGCGCCTGGTTTTGCCGAACCCCATTCATATATAGGTCTAATATTATGAGTGTGGTGCGACGCCCCCAGGACGCCCCCTCATGTTCGGCGCATTACAAAGTGTCGGGTCTTATGAACAATGCGCCCAACACATTCATTAGGGGCATTAGACATTGTAGACGCTCACTTAGGTGCATTGTACACCAGAAAAAGGGTGAAAAACCCGGTCATACATGTCGCCCTTAGAGTCTCATAGCTGAGGGTTTGTAACAATTGTATCCAGTCTACACAATCTTCTGTGAGCTACATAGAACTCTCCAGTGCTCCGTTCGTTACAGTGTTTCAGATCTTGCAGGACACATATGTCTATATCTGTAGTATATACCTCTATTACATTTGATGTCATTCTCTATATATAATGTTGAAAAGATTGCAAAATAACACTTGTCTTGCGCAGAGATATCTTAACCATTGGGCACACAAGGCAGCTTCCTGGGGGCCCCACCAGCATGGGGGCCCCAATGGTCAGTGTTGTGTCCTGGAAAACCAGGGTTCATGCTCGTGATCCCTGTGTTGGAGCTGTTTATTTAACATTTTACACAGATAAAGGCAGATTTAACTGATTACAGATAAAAGCTATGGCAGAGCAGGAAGCCATCGGCTCCCTAACTTACCAATTGGTCTTCTAGGTCAGGGTTCCCCAACTCCAGTCCTGAAGGCCCACCAACAGGTCATGTTTTCTGGCTGTCCTTAGCAGTGCACAGGTGATTTAGTTACTGTCAGTGCATTCTGTGGGAGATCCTGAAAACCTGACCTGTTGATGGGCCTTGAGGACTGGAGTTGGGGAACACTGTTGTAGGGCAGAAGCTTATATAGGCCTGTAGTCTACTAGACATCATGAGGGCAACCCGATGCAGGCTTCATCCAGGGGATCCTGCTGTTCATCGGTGGAATGGGGGAGATGGGTGGTTAGAGGTGTTGCCTGCTGTGATGTAATTTTTGGGTATTGCAAGAGGCGTGGCATGGTGAAAACT
Organism: Phyllomedusa bahiana; assembly: GCA_025379985.1. NCBI lineage: Eukaryota > Metazoa > Chordata > Amphibia > Anura > Hylidae > Phyllomedusa > Phyllomedusa bahiana. The sequence continues at coordinate 17,419 of JAODAL010025682.1, read as the reverse complement.
ATGTAATGCAGTCGTCAGTGCCAGGGACGGGGCGTGCTGGGGACAAACTGCTCGCAAAATTTTATTTCCGTCTTTTGCAAATGCATCGCTTAAGACCTCAGGGACCTTTGAGATGACATCTGGCACTGCCGAAACCTTAAAGGGAATGTGTCATCAGGGAAATGGCCTATTGTTTAACTCCTGTTTTTATGTTATATTTTACGTTATATTTTTATGTATTTATGTTATATTTTTAAAAATGTTGTTGTTTTTTTTTTTAATTTCCTATATCACTATCAATATTTTTGAAAAAAAAAAATCCTGAAATTCTGCAGTTCTCACTTTGGACACTAGGCCTAATAATAGTCCGATACCTGTTCTGTAGAGATCACTTCTCCGCAGTCTCCTCATTATCAGCACAGGCAGGATTACACAGAAAGGAGACACCAATGAGTAAAGATAAAACAGGAACCACCCGTCACAATAGGAGATGTCACAACAACCCCTCCCTGCACACTGACATCTTCTCAGGTCACAGAGCACGCCCACAACACTCTCCGATAGGTCAATGGGTCTGCTCCTGTTCTGTAGAGATCACATCTCTGCAGTCTCCTCATTATCAGCGCAGGCAGGATTACACAGAAAGGAGACACCAATGTATATAGATAACACAGGAACCACCAGTCACAATAGGAGATGTCACAGCTCCCCCTCCCTGCACACTGACTTCTTCCCAGGTCACAGAGCATGCCCACAACACTCTCCTATAGAAGTCAATGGGTCAGCTCCTTTCACGGGCCCCTAAGTTTTGAAGCGCTGTAAACATCTTCAAAAATGCTGCAAAAGAACTCAACAGAGGGGCCGCCCACATAATTATACACAAACAACAGAACTGAGAGATATACTATCAGAAAATAACAGCAAAGAATAGAATATGTATCGGTGTCTTGTTTTAATTAGCAAAAAAAGAAATTTGACAATAGATTCCTTTTACGCAATCCAAAATTTCACTGTTTTATGTTGAAGATGAAAAATCAGGCAAACCTTTTTCAGGCTAACGAGTATTTTTTGATGGGGCTTTCGGGGGAAACTGCCCCCTTTTTCAGACTGGGGTTATACAAGAAATTAAAAATTCAGACTTTTTATACCAAAAGACGGGACTTAAAGGGTCCTGAATTCTTAAAAAAAAACAAAATGCAATAAAGCAAGAAGTCATTTGGGCATCAAGAAAATCAAAAACGGGAAATTTGTGGGGCTTTCGAGGGTAGAAATTCTCATTTTATCTGTACCATCAGGTTTAATTTTGTGGCTCTCACATTCACACAAGTTTGACATAACTGGCAGAATATTTAACCCCTTTTGCAATCTGAAATTTTTGCTTTAAATTTAAATTCCATTATTTTCTCTCCCCGGGCCTTAAAGGTTTCCATTAAAACCATAATTTAAAATCTTCAAAAAATGGGTCCCTTGAGAAGTGTTTGCACGGAAGATCAGTTCTGCTGTTATTAATAGTGAATCTATTGATTACCGGGCTGAGCTCTCCCTTTTCCCCCCACAGGGGCCTGTGGTGGGACATTGCCACACAAAAACAGAACCCACATTGCTAGACCTCGGGAAAAATTCCCCCTATTTTCTGTCCCTGCTGGGCGGGACGGTACACTGTCGCGGTTTGGGAGGTGCATGCAGGGTTTTGGACGTTCCTGCGGGGGGGCCGGTTTTGTTTTGGGAGGGGGGGCCTTTTTCGTTGGGGCCTTGGGGCGCTCCGGACAATAATACGCCGCAGGTTTGGGGGTTGCCGAAGGGAAAGGAAAGGGGGCTGGGAATAGGTTTTGATTTTTCCCCTTGTACACGGTTAAGTTCCTTGAAAAACTTTCGTAGGATCTCCATTGGGGGTTTTGGGTTTTACAAAAGGGGCACTCGTTTTTCCCTTTGGTCTCTTTGTAGTTAGCCTTCGTTATGGGGCCCCTTGCTGATTTGATTGCCCCTCACTTTTGGTGTATCCCTACGGAAATTTTTTAAAATAGGGGTGTTTTAGGTTGCTTGGGCGACAAAACGATTGACCGTTACCCGCTTATATAAAGGGGTTTTTACCATAGCCTGGCTATATAAAGGGTTTTTCCGTAAAAACCTGGCTGTATATAAGGATTTAACGTATAGCCCGGGTGTATATAATGGATTGTACCTAAAGCCCGGCTGTAAAATGGGTTGTATCTATGCCTTGGGGTTTTAATGGGTTGTCGTATTCCCCGGCTGTAATAAAGGATTGTACCGATAGCCTGGCTGTATATAAAGGGTTTACGATACTGGCTGTATAAAAGGGGTTTTTACGTATACCGCTGTAATTAATGGATTGTAGGGATGCCTGGGTAAAATAAGGATTGTTCGATAGCCTGGCTGTATATAATGGGTTTTTCCCTATAGCCTGGGGTTAAAAATGGGGTTGTACCAGTATAGGCCCGGCTAAAATAGGAGTCCGTATAGCCGGCTGTATATAATGGATTGTACCCTAAGCCCCTTGGGTGTATATCATGGGGTTTTACCGTATAGCCTGGCTGTATATCAGGGTTGTATCGTAAAGCCGGCGTATATAATGGATTGTATCGTAACCTGGCTGTAAATAAAGGGTTGTATCGAAAACCTGGCTGTTTTTTTTTAATAAAGGATTGTATCGTTTTAGCCGGGGTGTATATAATGGGTTGTACCTATACCTGGCTGTATGTAATGGTTTAGTATGCCCTGCGATAAATGGATTGTCCTAAGCCTGGCTGTATGTAAGGGTTTATGTTAGCCTGGCTGATATAAAAGGATTGTTTATAGCCTGGCTGTATATAATGGATTGACCGAATAAAACCGGCTTATATAATGGGTGTTCTTTAAACCCGGTTGTAAAAATTTTATTGTATAACCGCCCGTAAAATAATTTGAGATCGATGCCTGTATATAAGGATTGTATGTAAGCCTGGGGTGGGAAAATAATGGATTTGTGGGCGGGTTTTGATCCGCCGGACCACCGCAAGCGGGGGTAGTAACCCACCCGGGGAACAAAACAAGTACCCCCCCGGTTTTCACCAAGCCCCCCGCAAACGGGATGGACTTGCTGCGGCTACTCCCATGTCCCCCCTGCTGACTTGTTTGCGGGCGGCCAAGGTGCAGCTAGAACAAAGGGAGTCCGAAAATCGTATTCGGGCAGGCAGGAAGGTCGGGGCCGGCGCAGAGGTTCAAGTCGGGAAAACGTAGCAAGGCTGGTAACCGAGGGCGAAAACACACTAGGGAACGTTTTACAAAGGGGCCGAGGCAACATAATCCGCAGGGAAGTGACTGGGCAAAACTTTTTAAGGACAGCGCCCGAAATTTCCCAATTACCGGGCGCCGTCCTTTAAATTAGGAACCCCGCGCGCACGCGCATTCCCGGCGGGGGCGGCCCGACGGGAGCAGCCAGTGAGGGAGGGGACGGGTGGCGCCACGACGGCAGGCACCGGGGGGCCCCCCGCCCCGCCGGGACCCGCCGCGGGAAGGGGGGTGCGCCCGGCAGCCCGAACCAGGGACCGGGGCCAAACCCCGTTACAGTACCCCCCCCCCCTTAGGCCTCCCCACCTTTTTGGGCCCCGCAAAATCTGAGGATGAGCCCCCGTTTAGGATTTGGTTTCCGGCCCCCAGATCCTCCTCGGGTCCGAAGCCCCTCCAACCACGAGAAGAAACGTCTCCTCTGACCCTTTTTTCAAATCTAAAATTCCTTTACCTCGAAGATGTCATGGATTGGGCTACTGGGAAGGCGTCACATTCCCCCGAAGAACCGTTAAACCCCAAAGGGGCTTAAGGAGGGAACAGAAATGCTTTGTGGACCGGAAGATGGAGCAAACAGAGCTTGTATGTCACGGGGTTAAAATGCCGAAAAACCCTTAAGGGTCCGGGGAAGCGGGGGCCCAATTTAAACTAGGGACCTTCAGGCCACAATTTTGAAAGGGCCAAAACTTGGTCCCCGGGGAAAGAAACCGGGGCAGGTCTTCCCCTTTTTGTCCCCCTGAACTTCAACGGGGGAGGCCCGAATAGAGAATGTCGCGTCTCCTCCCAAAGGGCCTTTATATCCCGAACCGGGTTGTTGACAGGGGCACACCGATTAGGGGGCCCGGGGAAGGGGGGGGGGGGGGTGGGGCCAAAGACTACAAAAACGGGAGACGCCGCAGAAACCATCCCATGGTTTTGGCAAACCCAGCCCAGGGGAGAACCCGGGTCCAGTTGTCCTACGTCGACAAAAAGTGACCGGGTTTTCCCCCCAAACCCCCCCCCAGCCCAATTGACTGGGGGTGATGGGCCTGAGAATCCAACTACTTGCAGATGGGAGCACAACCACGGAAAAAAAGGGAAAACAAATTTGAACACCCGGTCGGAGACAATTGGAGGGAGTCCATAAACCCGGGAAGAATCCCGGGAAGAAAGACACCAAATTTGTGGGGCAGACGCGGGCCCACGGGAGAGGCACAAAGGGGACATCTTGAGAACCGGTCTGTCACCACCCAATGACCGAATTCCCAAAGGGGAGACTGGTAGATCCTGACGAAGTCCATAGCTTGTGCGTCCAGGGGATTTCGGGCACAGGCAGAGGATGCAAGGCCAGCGGGCCTGTGCGGGGCCCCTTGTTCCGAGCACAATACACGGCGAGGGGTGTATCCTTGACATCCTGCTAGAGTCCCCCACCAAAAGTGCCGAGATCAAGATAAGACTTCCAGCCCGATGCCCAGCCCCAAGGAGCTATCCCCCACTCCAAATTTTCCCTCGAATGCCGGGGGCAATACGTCTTGCCCGTAGGGATGCTTTGAGCCCGCGAGAGCCATGGAACCAACCGTTCGGGGAGATAGTGTTGTGACACGTTTTTTCACCGACCATGTCCAGGCACGAGAGAGGCATCCCCTGACGTTTTTCTCAGCAGGCCGGAAATTGAAAAGAAAGTCAAACCGGAAAAAAAAGACCACCGGGTTTGGGCGGGGTTTAGACTTGGCATCTGAAATACAACAAATTTTTTGGTCCGAAAAAAATGTTTTTGGGATACGACCCCCCCTCCAGCAATGCGCCACTCCTCTAGGGCCAACTTGAGGCCAAGATTCCCGTCCCCAATGGATAGTTCGCTCAGCCGGCGAAAAGGGTCTTTGAGAAAACCCCATTGAAACCCTTTCCCTTTGGGGGCTTCTCTGCGGGGGGACCGCCCCCCCCCCCCACGGAAAGCATCCACCCCCAAAGGGAGAACGCCTCCGAACAGGGGACCAAGACGGGACTGTGGAAAGGGCCGCTTAGATCCACAAACCCCTTTCCGGCCTCCGAGGCCACCCCCTCGGGTTCGCATTCTTCCAGTAAGGGCCACATAGGACCACCAAGGGTTAGAAGTGGGCAAAAAATTGTCAGAAATAGTTCGGAACCCAGGAAGCGCTGTAACCCCAAACCACAGGAGGGGGCCACTGCTACCGGGGAGTTTTTTTGCGGGTCCTCTTTACCCCTTCAGCCGACTATGTACCAGGAAAGGGGGGCCCGGGCCCCATGGAAAAACATTTCTCCAGTTTGGCGTAAATCGGTTGCGCACAGACTTTTGCAGAACCTGGGTACTTGAGCCCGGTATTCTGAAGATCAGGAAAAAAATCAGGATGCATCTAGGTCACATGACCAGGTGTACAAGAGATCCCGGAAGACATCTTGACAGTTCTTTGGAACACCCTGGAAACTTACAGACCCAAAGGGGACACAGGAAATCAAAATGCCATCTCGGGTATTAACCCGTCTTCCACTCATCCCCCCCCCCGAATTTTTGATGAGGGGTTTTAGGCTCCCCTGCAGATCCAATTGGAAAAAACTTTTCCCCCCTTAACTTTAAAAACCTGAGATCAGTGGGGGAGGTAAACGGTTTTTTTTCGGTAACTTTAACCCCGGGAAAACACGGGGGGAACCATCCTTCTTCTGACGAAGAAAAACCCGGCCCGGGGGGGAAGGGGGAACTTTTTAAAAGAATCCTTCGCGATTTTCCCCCAAGGGAGGCCGACATGGCCTGAACCTGGCAAGGACAGCGGGGAACCCTCCCCCGGGTGGACGGTTCCGGCAGGAGGTCAATAGGACAGCCTAACGCCGATTGGGGGGCAGCGATTCAGCCTCTTTCTCGGGGGAAACATCCCCCAAAATCCTGGTACTTGGCCGCGGCCTGGCAACGGGTTTACGACGGAGGAAAAAGGGTAGGCCCGGGCGTGGCCCTCCAAGCAACAGTTCTGGCATTCCGGTCCCCCAAGCAGGACTTCCCGTCTTCCAAAAGAGCAGGGCGTGACGTTCAGCCAGGGAAGCCCCCAAAAGGATCGCCGGGAAGCACGGGGCAAACTGGAAATACTTCCCTTACGACCCCCCCACGGATGTCACCGGGCCCTTACGACTGGATGGGTCACTGGAAAACTCCCCCATGACCGAAGAATAAGCAGCGGCTCTCCACCGACCAGTAACGGAACCGGTTCCAATGAGGGTAAAAATAAGTTCCCGGGAGAGCCCGAGTCCCGGGAAAGGCAAACTCCGGAACGAAAACCCGCATCAGATGTCCCCCCTCCACGGCATCATCAAACGGAGAGGAGGAAACTGCCCTAACCGCCCTCCACGGCTCCTGGGTGAGCGTTTCCCGGACCTGGGGGGCAAAACGGGCACTTCTTCCCCAAAGGTCCGGCGGCGCATAAAGACATAGCTTTCGGTTTTGCGACGGTTTACTCCTGCTCCGATAACTGGGCCCGGTCCACTTCATGGGTTTCCCCCCGAGGCTTGAGGGGACAGCAATGGGGGATGCTGGAAAAAAAACCGGGGGCCCGGGGAAACCCCCGACGGGGCGTCAGTGTCCCCTTTCCTGAGCAGCTCCTCCTGCCCCTCTGCGAACCTTTAAACAAACGGTTGCTAGAGAATTATTTCACTCGGAGGACGGGGTCTCTTGCTGCCAAAGCGTCTTTTTACCCGCGGACAGGGTTTTTGAAAGTGGCACAGAGGGCGGCTCATTCCCTGAGCTCCGAAGGGCCCGATACGAACGTACCCCATATCACCCCCAGGAGTCGCCCTGACGAAGGCTAAGGGGGTCCAGCAGAGGAAGCACGGGCCGGGGTCCTCGAAACGGCGCGGAAATTCTAGGAAGGTCTGTAGACCGCGGGCACAGGCTTCCTGTCCCAGGGGAGTCCCCCCAAGCCAGGCTTTCCCGGAAGTAGGGCCCCCACGAAGGCCACCTTAACCTCTCCAAGGAAACTATCCCCACGTTTTTATGTGCATCGAGCACTGGTAAGAAACCCCGGGAGAGCTTGGGGTCCCCCGGGAAAGCGATGGGGAAGGGGAGCCGAACTTTGGGGCCCACGGTACCAATGGAACGGTGGGCGTAACGGAGTCACCGACGGGGCCGATGGAGACGTGCGGATGGAGGGCTGATGCATCATGGGGGAGAGCGGCCCAAATATGTGCCTGTTGGCATTTTTCTGCGCGCTGGGCAACCAACGTCGTAAGATCCCGACTTGGCAGGGCACCTTTTGGGGGATCCATGGGTGGGCTAACGTGACGCTGGGTAGTGGATCCGCCGGGCCACCGCAAGCGATTGTAGTTTAACCACGCCAGGGAACGGTATCTAAGTAGCCCCCGGTTTTCACCAGACCCCCCCCAAAAGGGGGTGGACTTGCGCGGCGTGAGGCTTTCCCGGGCTCCCCCCCTGACTTTCTTGCAGCGAGGTGGGCCCTCAGGAAGGGCCGAGGGGTTTAGTTTGAAGAAGTCCGTGTGTTGGGAAATAGGAGTATCTCGACCAGGGTTTTTAGGAGACCACCCCCCTGAAGATTATTTCCTTCAATCCCAATACCAGAAATGAAAGCCCCAGGGGGGTGGGGCCCCTTTTGGCTTGGGGGGCAGCAGAAACACCGGGTGGGGTCTCGGAAAAGAGCCCCCCCCAAACCGCCTCGACCTAGTTTGAAACCGCAACTTTAGTTTTCTATAGGGCCCTGTTAATGGTAAGTTTGGGGAATGGGGGGGGTGGAATTTTTTCTTGCCGCTTTGGATGTTGGTTGTTACAAAGCCTATTTTAAAATAAAACGATTTAGGAATATAGGGTAAAAAGAATTTACCAAAATTCAAATTGGGTAAGGGAAAATCTTTATAAAAGATCTAAACCCTAATTAGGTGTATTTAAACTTGTTTAATAAAGTAAAAGCCGGGCCATAAGAAAAACAATTTTAAATTTCAACGAGCCTGCGTGGACAAAAAAAATAATAGTTTTAAATTTAATTGACAAGTGACCTCCAATAATTTTTATTAATTTTAGCATTAAGAGGGTCTCCAAAAAACAAAACAAGTAAAAGGGGGATAAAAAAAAAAAAAACAATTTAAAGGGGTGTAATGTATAATACGCCCCTAGTTAAAAAAAAACTCCCTTAACATTTCCCCCCCTATGTACAAGAATATAACTACTATAAAACAGCTCCTTTAAAACAAGAATATAACTACTAAAAAAATGCCCCCCTAGTACAAAAAAATAACAACTATAACCCCCTGCTCCTATGTACAAAGAATATAACTACTTTTAAAAACTCGCCCCCTAGGGTACAAGAAAAACCTACTAAAATACTGCTCCTATGTACAAAATATAAATACATAATACTGCCCCCTATGTACAAGAATATAACTATTATAATACTCCCCCTTCGATGTACAAAATAAAACTACTATAATACTGCCCCCTAGTCCCAAAATATAACTACAATAATACTGTCTCCCTAGTAAAAGGGAATATAACTACTATAAAAACCTGCCCTCTAGGGTACAAAAATTTAAAACTACAATAAACTCCCCTCCAATGTACAAGAAATAACTACTAAAATACGGGCCCTATGTTCAAGAAAAAAAATTACTATAAAACTGCTCCTATGTACAAAAATAATAACTCCCCTATAATACTCCCCTTTCCTATGAAAAAGAAAAAATAAAACTACAAATAATATTCCCCCAAATTTTACAAGAATTGGTACTATAATACGGGCCCCCAAGGTACAAGAAAAAAACAACTAAATACTCCCCCAAAAAGAACAAAAATATAACAACTAAAAATTAAAAACCCCTTTAGAAACAAGAATATACACTATAATACGGGCTCCTATGTACAAAATATAACTACTATAATACTGCCCCCCTATGTAAAAAATAAAAAACAAACTATAAAAAATGCCCCAAATTTTTCGGGAAATTTTAACAACTAAAAAAACCTGCCCCTACCCTAAAAAATATAACTACTAAAATACTGCCCCTATGTAAAAAGAATATAACTACAAATAATACTTTTTCTCTATGTACAAAATAAAAACTACTATAAAAATTTTGCTCCTTTTGTACAGAAATAACTACTAAAATACTGCCCCTATGTCCCCAAAAAAATAACTACAAAAATACAACCTCCTATGAAAAAGAAAATAACAACTATAATACTCCCCCTATGCCAAAATAAATTATTATAAAACTGCTCCTAGGTAAAAAGGGAAAATAACTACTTTTAAATCTGCCCCCTATGTACAAAAATATAACTACTATAATACTGCCCTATGAACAAGAATAAAATTTACTATAATACTGCCCTATGTCAAGAATAAAACCCTACTATAATACCCCTCCCAAGTACAGGAATATAGCAAAACAATAATTCTGGCCCTCATGTACAAAAATATAACTACTAAAATTTACTGCACCAAAGTCCCAAGAATAAAACCCAACTAAAAATACTGCTCCTATGAAACAAGAATATAACAAATTAAAAAAACCCCTTTTTTTTTTTTTTTTTTACCGACACTGTGGTTAGTAGCGGGACCCCGGAAAAAAAAATGTTTATAAAATAAAGCGAAACGGCTTTGGGTAAAACCCCTTTTCAGGATTTTTTTTTAAGAGAAAAAAATGAAAAGGGGAACCACAGGGAGAAAAAAAAACAATGACTATAAAAAAAGTGGGGGAAAGGGAGTTTTACCCCGTTTCGCACGAGCCCCCCCTTTTTGGGGTTTCCCTTTCAGGCTCATGTGGGGTTCCATCTCATTTAATTGCCCTTAAATAAAATACCCTGAATGGGTTTTTCACAAGGGGCTTTTAGCTTTTTTTTATTTTTTAATCAGACTCCCCTACAACCCACAGTGTACGGTGCACCTTCTTTTTTTTGAGAGAGAAAAATGGTTGCACAACTACCCTTTTATACTGATAAACCCCCAGGGGAACAAAATTTGCTCCTTTCCTTGGGATCTGGAATTTAAGAGCAAAAATGGGCCTGCAAAATAAAACCCAAAAGGGAATTTAAATAAAAGAGTTTTTAAAAAAAAAAAAATTATAAATCCTTTTTTTTTAATTTTTAAAAGTCATTTTCTAAAAATTTTTTTAAAATTTTACTATTTTTTTTACAGTTTTTTTAAATATGTTTTCAAAAAAAATTAAGAGTTTTTTTCTTGTTATAACATTTTTTATTTTTTAAAATTGAGTGATTGTAAAACTTTATAAATAAGACAATCCTTTCAGTGTGAACACATGCAAAAGATGAAGCGAGGTAGATCCTCCAAAGGAAAAAAGCCCTTGCTGTTCTGCTTTAATTTTTGGACATTTTTAAAAGACATAATTTAATTTTGGGTTTGAAAGCCCAAATGTCCGTCCCTTTTTTTTATTCTACCCCCTCGCCTGAGCGCTAAAACCAAGTTTTTCCCAAATGATTTTTTTCCCGCCTTTTCCTATGGTGAGGAGTGAAAACACAGTGATTATCTATTGCTGCCGGGGGACCACCCGGGAAACGTGGGGGGGCTTTACCCACCTACTTGGAGTTTGGGTGCCCCGGCTTTTATCCCCCGGGGATCGTCAATTTTCCTTTCAAACGCTTAAAAAATTGTGCCATTTACCTTCCACCAAATCGTCCAGGGGAGAGACCCAATACAAACCCAAAATTTTTAAAATTTTTATACAAAAGTTTTATTTTTGCACGGGAGGTCCCTTTTTCCTTTCTGGGGTTTTTTCCTTTTTTTTTCATTTTAACAGTGATCTAGTTACTATGTACAAGAATATAACTACTATAATACTGCTCCCCATTACAAGAATTTTAACACTAAAAATACTGCCCCTATGTACAAAAATAAAACTAAATATAATTCCCGGGTCCCCATGTAAAAAGAAATAACCCACAAAATACTGCCCCCCATGTACAAGAATATAACTACTATAACACTGGGCCCCCTATGTTTCAAGAATATAAATACTATAATACTATCCCTTTTGTTAAAAAGGAAAAATAACTACTATAATACTGGGTCCCCAAGAAAAAAATATAACTACTATAATATGGCCCTTTTAATACAAAATATAACAAAAATAACACTTTCTCCAATTACAAAAATAAAAAAACCCCCAATAACTGCCCCTATGTACAAGATTATAACTACTAAAAAAAACTGCCCCTCCAAAGTTTCAAAATAAAACTACTATAATACTGCCTCCTATGTACAAAATTTTAAAAATGCTTTTAAATACTGGGCCCCCTAGTACAAGAATAAAACTACTATAATAACCCGCCCTTATGTACAAAAAAATAACCAAAAAAATACTCCCCTTTTGTACAAAATTAAAAACTAAAAAATAAAACTGCCCCCATGAAAAAAATAAAACTACTATAATACTGCCCCCCCTATGTACAAAAAATATAACTATTATAAAAAATGCCCCCAAGTACAAGAAATAACTACTATAATAAGGGCCGGTTTCCAAAGGGAAAAAAGAAAATAACTGCTATAATAACCAGCCCCCTATGTACAAGAATATAACACTATAAAACCCCCCCTATGTACAAAATATAACTACTAAATACTGGGCCCCCATGTACAATTAAAAATTAACTTAAACTAAAAATTTCTGCCTCCAAGAACAAAAATTTTAATTTCTATAATAAATGCCTCCTATTTTACCCAAAATATAACTACTAAAATACTGGCCCCTTTTGTACAAGAAAATAAATACCATAATACTGGGCCCCCATGTACAAGAATATAACACTATATTAAAGCTTTCCCCATAGACCAGCAGTGAAAGTTATATTTGTGTAAATGATGTCTTCGTCTGGGATTGCTGACACAGCTGTGGGTGCTGTCTCATTTTCCTTCATAGTCTCCCACTGGGTGTGAGTCGGCCTGACTGTATTCCCGGGGTAAACTTTCTTTTTTTGGCCCTTTTTACCATTGAGGATCTTTTCCCCCCCGAGTGTTTCCTGATTCAACTCTGTAAATCGTCCCTCCCCATGGTTATTTGCAATTACATTAAACAAAGCCCAAGGGGGGTTTAAAAGACCACCCCCGGGGCACGGGCGACTCCCTCCACGGGGAACTCGAAAAGAACCCCAAAAAATTCTTTTCTAATGCTCCGCTCACCAAACCCGACCCCCTTCACACTTTACTGGGTGATACGATACCACGGGGGTCCTTCGTTAGCGTTTCTGCTTTTGCCCATTTTTATTAAATTACTGGAAGATGTTTTCCCCTTTCAGCGAGCGTCTTCCTCTCTCCACAAAAGGGCGCTTCCCCTTTTATTAAAACAGAGATCAAATTTCCCGCGTAACTAAAACTGAAGGGGTTTATTCCCCCAAAACATTTAAAAGCGCCCGGTCTCTACCCAAACAATTTGGGACTCCTTATCCCCTTGTTTCCTTTTTCCTGGGGTTCGCGGTTGGGGCAAAATATAGAGGTGGCTGCGCAGAACATAGAGGTGACTGTGCATGCGCTGTTTTGTCCATTCATTTTTAATGGGGGTTCCAATTTCTGAACCCTCTTAGAAAGAAAAATGGGGGGAAGGTTTACATGTTTCATGGGGGTTTCCTTATCCCCTTGTATTTTCGGATCGTTGGGGTTTCACAGAATTTAGATTTGGGTCAGAATAAGATGTTGGGTGCGCATTGCGCCGTTTGGGCCATTCATTTCAATGGGAGTTTTCCCAAATACTGAACCCCTTAGATACAATGATGAAGGGGGCCCAAGTTGCATAGGGGCTCCTTTTTCCCCCCCTTTCCTTGCCGGAAACGTGGGGTTTCCCCACAAAATAAAAAGAAGTGGCTGGGGCAGAATAAGAAGGGGGCTTTCCATAAAGCCATTTTGGGCCATTCCCCTTTCAATGGGGGGTTTTCCCAAGTACGAACCCCCTTAGAACAATGGTGAGAGGTGCACATGTTGCTGGGGTCTCCTTACCCCCTTTTGTCCTTGCCTAAACCGGTTGGACAAAATAAGAATCTTTCAAATAAAGAGGGGCTCGCATCCCTTTGTCCATTTTTTTTAATGGATTTTCCAAGTACTGAACCCCCTTAGATAAAAAGGGGAGAGGTGCACTTTGCATGGGGGCAACTATCCCCTTGTCCTTCCCTGGATCAGGTTGGGACAAAATATAGAGGGGTGCGCAAAATAAGGTGCCGCGAATGCCCCTTTTTGTCCATTATTTCAATGGGTTCAAGTCTGAACCCCCCTTAGATACAATGGTAAGGGCACATTTTTCAGGGGGGTCAAACTTATCCCCTTGTCCTTGCCTGGATCACGGTTGGACAAAATATAGAGGTGGCTGCGCAGAATATAGAGATGGCCGCGCATGCGCCGTTTTGTCCATTCATTTCAATGGGAATTCTAAGTGCTGAACTCCCTTAGATGACAATGGTGAATTTTGCACATTTGCAGGGGGAGAGGGGGTAAGAGCACCTCTATTTTCAGGTAAAAATTTTTCCCTTGGGGGCCAAAAGATTGGAAACCCCTCATTCTTCAGATAATACTCAGTTTCTTCCAAAAGATTGCATCAAAAATTTATTTGAAATTTCTTCATTTAATTTGTCTTCAAGGGAAAACACAAAAAGAATTGCATAAACCCAAAAATTGGAAAAATTTCCCCCAAAACATAAAAAAGGGGTGGACAAAAAATTGGCCGGTGTGAAAAATCTGTAAAGCTTCTCTAATTTGTGTAATTAACACCCCTAACTTCCTGGGCCCCTAACAGGTGCGGCAATAACTAAATCACACTTGCAGCCAGGGGCATGGATTAAAGTTGATCAACCTCTGCCTTTTCCTTGGTGACCACATTGAGCACGGAGAAAAGAAAGAAGACCAAGAACTGCTGAGGACTGAGAATCCAAATTGGAGGAACCTGACAACTAAAGGCTCAAGCCTCCCCAAAGCCCTGAATGTTCCTTGTCAACCGGCCAGTGCATCAAGAATGTAAAGCCCAGGGCACTGTGGCTAACCCCCCTAGGCAACTGTGGAAAACCCCCCCATGGCACTGTCAACCTCCCAAGGCACTGGGGGCTACCTTCCCTATGGCACTGTGGCTACCTCCCATGGCACTGGGCTAACCCCCCATGGCACTGGGCAAAAACCTCCCTAGGCACGTGCTACCTCCCTATGGCCCGTGGCTAACCCCCTATGGCCGTGGCTAACCCCCCAGGCACTGTGGTTTAACCTCCCTAGGGGGCACTTTTCTAACCTCCTATGGCCCCTGTGGCTAACCCCCTATGGCCGTGGCTAACCTCCCTATGGCCCTGTGGCTAACCCCCCCTATGGCACCTTGTCTAACCCCATTGCACTGTGGCTACCTCCCTAGGGCTAACCCCCCCCTTGGCCCGTGGCTAACCCCCTAGGCCCTTGGCTAACCTCCCTATGGCACTGGGGCAAACCTCCCCATGGCCTGTGGCTAACTTCCCCCCCATGGCCTGTGGCTAACCTCCCATGGCACTTTTTCTAACCCCCTATGGCCCTGGGGCTCCCCCCTTTTGCACTGTGGCGACCCCCCCCTATGGCCCGGGTGGCTAACCTCCCTATGGCACTGGGGCAACCCCCCCAGGGCCTGTGGCTAACCAAACCTTGGCACTGTGGCTAACCTCCCCTATGGCACTGTGGCTGACCTCCCCAGGCACGTGGCTGACCCCCCAGGGCCGTGGCTAACCCCCCTATGGCCTGGGCAACCTCCCCCTATGGACTGTGGGCTACCTCCCTATATCCCCCCTTTGTGGCAAACCCCCTCCCTATGGCAAACCTCCCTATGGCCCCTTTGGCTAACCTCCCTTGGCCCCTGTGGCAAACCCTCCCTATGGCCCTGGGCTAAACCCCTTATGGCACTGGGGGCTAACCCCCCTATGGCACTGGGGCTGACCCCCCTTTGGGCACTGTGGCTGACCTCCCATGGCACTGTGGCAACCCCCCCAAGGCCGGGGGCTAACCCCCCATCACGGGGCTAACCCCCCCAGGGCCGTGAAACCTCCCCCTATGGCACTGTGGCTAACCCCCCTTTGCAAATGTGAAAAACCTCCCTAGGGCACTGTGGCTAACCTTCACTTTTTGGGCATTGTGGGCTGCCCCTCCCTATGGCACTGGGGCTAACCTCCCATGGCACTGGGGCTAACCCCTATGGCACTGTGGCTGACCTCCCTAGGGCCCTGTGGCTACCCCCCTTTTGGCACTGGGGCTAACCCCCCATGGCACTGGGGCAACCCCCCCCCAATGCACTGTGGCTCCCTCCCCATGGCACGTGGCTAACCTCCCTTTTGGCACTGTGGCTAACCTACCTATGGCACTGGGCCCCCTTCCTAGATTGGACGCAAAAAAAAAATTAAGATTTCAACCCAAGATTGTGCGGATGGTGGATAAAGAACCTCGACTAACACCATACAATTCAACTCCCTCGTCCGAGGGTACAACTTGAAACCCTACTATCCGCCGGCGTCTGAATAAAAGGGACGAAATGGTAGGATACCGGGAAAACCCCCACTTCTTACCCCAGACATAAAAAAGCCCGGGTGGATTTCCAAAAATACCGAGAAAGCCTAAAAAAGTTTTGGGGAAAAAGTTTCTCTGGTCAGATAGACAAAAAGAGGCTTTTTGGGGAAAAGGCATCAACAAGATTTACAGGAAAAAAAAAAAAAAGGCATTCAAAGAAAAAAACCGGTCCCTCAGCAAACATGGCGGAGGGTTTCCCCCGATGTTTTGGGGGTTTCTTTGCTGCCCCTTGGGACTGGACTGCTTGACCGGTGCATGGCATAAGAATCTGAAAACACCAACACAATTTTGCAGCATAATGAGGGCCCAGGTGAAAAGCGGGTTCCCTCAAGTCATGGGTCTTCCAGCAGGACAATACCCAAAACACCACAAAAGCACTAAAAATGGTTTGAGAGAAAACACTGGAGACTTCTAAAGTGGGGCAATGATCCAACCTGAACCCAAGAACACCTGTGGGAAAACTCAAAAAGGCCTTTGGAGAAGGGCCCCTTCAAAACTCAGGACCTGGGCAGTTGCCAAAAAGAATGGGCTAAAATTCCAGCAAGGGATTGTAAAAACCATGATGGTACCGGAGGGGGTTGTTCCATTATTTTGGCTAAAGGTTTTTTGCTACCCAAATATTAGGCCTGAGGGGGGGCCAAAAACTTTTTGTCCGGGGGCCCTTTTTTGAATTTTTTTGGGAAATGATCAATGATTTTTTTTTTGTCTCATTTTGTTTTGTGTTTTTTTTTATTTCAAGCAAAATAAATGAAGATAATAATACCAAAGAATTTGTGATTGCAAAATTTTTAGGAAGAACTAGTATTATCTGACAGAATTTCAGGGGTGCCAATACTTTGGGCCCCCACTGTAGGCATTTCCTATTGATCGGTCTGAGATGGGGAAAACCTTTAAATGCTAAAATTTTGTCTGCTTTCAGCACCACTAGGGAGGCCACTGTAAAACTGTCTTTTTATGGGGGGCAAAGTTAAACAGTACGCAGCAACTAAACTGGTGTTCAAGGGCAATTGTTCACTCAAGGTCAAAGGACCCTACTTGCGCTTTTAACTCGTAACTAGAGTTTAGTCGTAGACAGTGCAATATCTATACCTAAGGCAGGGGTCTGCACCGTCGGCTCTCCAGCTGTTGGGAAACTACAACTCCCATCACCCACGATATAGATTATATAAAGCATGATGGGAGTTTTAGTTTCCCAAAACTGGGGGGGCCGACGGTGCAACCCCCGCCTTAATCCATCACAAGGTGAAGAGACTTAAAATTGGGGCCCAAAAATATAGTTGAAACCCCAAAATTTTCCCTTTTACTATTTTAAAAAAGCCCCCTCTGCAGGTTTTTTCCCTCCCCCTATATAAACCCCATCCAGTTTTTCTCTCCTCGACATGAAAACAAAGAAACCTTCCCCCTTTTTAGGGCAATTAGGAACCAAAATTATTTCTATTTGCCAATGCAGAATAAAGAAGGGAAAAATTTAAGGCTTTTTATTACTTTCGCAAATCAGGTTTCCCCCCTTTCATTTTATTTTTGGGCTTTCCCCCTTTAAAATGTAGGCTTGGGTCAAACTTTGGGTCCTTCCAAGCTTCCAAATAGTTTTTGGGGGGAATTTTGGGGCCCCTTTCCCCCTGACAGAAAGGTGTAACTGAGCCCCTGTTTGGGGTCTCCTT
>JAODAL010025681.1:0-58164 GCA_025379985.1 Phyllomedusa bahiana | reverse complement strand
CTTATTGGGCCCCGGAAAATCGTTTTCACTGCCCGACAGACCCCCATTAACTACAGTGGGGATCATTGTTTTGAAAGAGAATATTAAAGGGGGTTGCTCATACAGGTTTGCTTTTTATGGTTAAAAGATTTTGCAAAACAAGTCCTTTGAAATATTGTCCATTAACTTGCCCTACCTTTTCCAGATAGCCCTTTTGTATGGGCTGCGCATTCCTCAGATTTAACTAAAGCCCTGTTTGTCTCTCCTGATAGGCTGCCAGACTAGTGTTGACAGACCTGGCTTCTACTGCCCCTAGTGGAAGCCAGTAAACACCCCCTAAATTCAAGTAAACCAAGAAAACAGGACTGCGGGAGAAAAAGTCGTGTAAAAGGACCCCCCTTTAACACTGTATGCTGCACAATTTTGTGCATTATTTTTGACAGAATCTGCTATGCAGGCTCCAAATCAAACCTCCAATGTAGATGTCATTCAGGCCTTATATGGTGAAGTTTCACAAAATTCATATTAATTGGAAAACATATAGGCCATTTTTCACCGGTTTTTATTTCGGACGGTTTTGGCCCCTATGGGGCCCCGGTTTTTGCGTTCAAAAGGCCCCCAACCCGGAGTCTTACGGTAATCCACAGTTTCATAGAGAACGTGGATTTTGTGCCCCTTCCCCTGGGAAAAAGGGGGCCGGGGGAAAGGACTTTCACTTATCCAGGCGCAATACGTCCCGGGAAAAATACACGGCCATACAGGGGGGAAAATAAGTATTTGATACACTGGTGATTTTGTAATTTTTCCCACCTACAAAAAAATGGAGAGATCTGTAATTTTTTTTCATAGATCCTTTAACTGTGAAGACAGAATAAAAGGAAAAAAATCCGAAAATCATTTGTATGTTTTTAATTTTTTAAATTTAATTAATTTGCTGAAAAAAGTTTTGTTCACCTACCAAACCCGAAAAATTTTGGGTTTTCCCCACCATGAATAAGCCCCAAAAAAACTTTTAAAAGGACACGGGAAAAAAATTGAGACCTAAACAAGGGGGGATGGGGTACGGAAATAGGCAGCATTTTGACGAAAAGGGCAAAAATGCTGGGCAATTTTTAAAAAAGTAAAGAAACAAAAAGTTGACTGGGGCTCCGCAAGATTCACTTGGTGGTAAAATAATTCTGAAAAAGGTCAAGAATCACCCCAGAATACATGAGAGGACTGGTAAATCCCCTCAAAAGAGCTGGGGAACATCTCAAAGATTACCATTAGTAACACCTACCCATCATGGTTTTAAATCTGCGGGCAAGAAGGGTCCCCACTCACCAGCACATGTTAGCCTTTTTTAACTTCGCCAATGACCATCGGGATGACTCAGGGAGGGGGAGAAAGGGTCATGTGGTAGATGAGCCCAAGATAAAAATTTTTGGGTACAACTCCAGTTGCCATGTTTGGATGAAGAAGAAGGATGAGTATAACCCCAAGAACACCTTCCCAACATTGAAGCATGGGGGTGGAAACACTTTTTGGGGGCTGCTTTTCTGCAAAGGGGACAGGAGGAAGTATAGAAGGGGGGATGGATAGGCCCGTTTGGGAGATTTTTGGCCAAACACCCCCTTCCCTCAGTAAGAACAAAGCAAAATGGTGGTGGGTGGGGTTTTCCCTAGGAATGACCTTTAAACACGCCCAAAACTAAGGGGTGGTTTGTAAAAAAACTTTCAAGTCCAGGATGGCCCCGGGAGTCTACGACCTGAACCTTTTCGTAAAAACTTCAGGGGGGCTGAAACCCTGTAGAGTGCATCCCAAACCTGGGAAAATTCTGGAGACTTTATGGGGGATGGCCAAAACCCCGGGTGCATGTGTGTAGAACAACAGGAAATGTCTGACCTCTGTAATTTCAACAAAAGGTTTCTGTACCAAATATTAAGTTCTGTTTTTCTATTTTATCAAATAAAGCAATAAAATAAAGATTATTTAAAAAACATACAATGTGATTTTTTGGATATTACAGACCTCTCCATTATTTGTAGGTGGTAAAACTTGCAAAATTTACAGTTTATCAAATACTTATTTTCCCAATATCAGGGCTGTGGAGTCGGCAAGCCAAAGCCCCGACTCTGACTCCTTAATTTCCCAAACCTCCGACTCCTGACTCCCTCATACATGGCGCATGTTTAAGTGATAACTTTACTGTAGTAAAATGGTAACATCCGGCTGTTTATCACCTTATGATACAATAATCAAGATACTTAGGTAGAACATACACTGACAAGCAAAATGATAACAATGTTTTGATCTTTGAAAAATTGGGGTAGAGTTGAAGAAAATGCTGTATTTGTATCCAAGTCCATCTGCTCCAACTTTGGGGAATGTTTTAGAAGAGACCTGGGATCAGATTTTGGTCAAGACATGCTTGAATATGATCAAGAGCCCAGAAGGAGTCTGGCAGTATTGAAAGCCAAAGGTGGATTTACCAAATACTAACAAAATAATAAACATTTTGATTTTTAGGAGCAAAAGAGTAACAATGCAGTTACAGGAAAGAATCTGCAGAACTAAGCAGATGCTAAAAAACTTGCCCAAATCAAATTTATGTATAAGATAGGTAAAGATGACTGTATATAAAAAATTACAGTAGCCATATGTACAAAGCTGTAGTGGATGGTGAGGACATGGAGCTGAAAGTCACAAGTTCAAAACATTGTTCCCATTTTTTTTGTCATGTAAAATATATTTATTGGATATGACTTTAGAACACAAAAAAATTGTAAATATGCAAAACAATGCAGGAAAAATTTGTGGAGTCTCCTGAAATTTTTTTCTGAGAAATAGTTTTGTCTCCATCAGATCCTGCTACATGACCCCACATCTGATCTCATTATTTTTCCCGGCTAGAGAACGGCCTCTCCTCACTAACTTGGGTTGGGGCCAAAGCGGTGACCACATGGGCAACATCTCTAAAATGTCAGGGTATAAAGGAATTGCCTCAGCCACCAGTCAGTTTTGATGAATGGTTGAACTTTTCTACTTTTTTGAAAGCAGGTAAAAATGTTCCCTGAAATCTTTTTGGCCATGGGGCGGAATTTTTTCCCCGGGGGCGCTTTTTTCCCTGCCCCTTGTAAATCAATTACACCCTCATGTGTTAAGGCTTGAAGATATGGGACCCTTGGGCCGGGCCCGGGCCCCCAAATTTCTTTTTGCTCTTTGCATCAAACTAACGGGCCCAACTTATTATATTTTTTTGGGGGAGTCTGGGACGTCCTTTTTATGAGGGACCCCAAAAATCCTGCAAAATGGGCTCCAAACTCCCAACCCCCCGATTCTCTACCCGCCCTGCCCAATATACAAATTAGTGCAGAACTGCAAAATTTAACAGATTGTGGGGATTCAAACAGCCCAGGAATGCCTCAAACCGGGGGAAATTTTCCTTTTTTGGGGTTTTGGGCTTTGTTGGCCCCCCCTTTTTGAAAGGGCCCTTCTTTTTGTGCAGGCCTTTTTTTTGGGTAAAAAATAAAGGAAAAACCTTTTAAAGAAGCATTTATGCGGGGTATAAAAAGTTTAAAAAAACTTTTGAGATTCTTTTTTTCACATGTTTTAAAATCAAAAAATTGCTTTTTCCACCCCCGGCTTAAAAAGGGGGATCTCAAGGGGGGGGGGGGTGGCCCTCCCTTTTTTTTAACCTCTCACTTGATTTCAAATTCAACTTCTCATTGGGAAAAACCGGACCCCATAATCCAGAGAGAAAATAAAAAAAAAAAACAAACCTTGCAAGCAAAATGCATTTTATATAACAGCCGGGGAGGGGGGTTTGGGTGCCAAGAGACAAAAAGGGGGCACCAAATTTCCCTCTAAAAAATTAAAACCCAATAAACCCAAAATTTTTTTCCATGAAATTGTATTCCCCCTTTTAGCAGGGGGTTTGTCCCATGGATTGGAAGGGCGTATATATAAAAATTTATATAAAATATTATATAAAATTTTGTATTATATAAATATATTATTTATATATATTTTTTATTTATAAAAATATATATAGTTATTATATATATATATTTTTTTATATTTTGCCGAAACCCCAACCCAGGGGAAACCCGGGTTAACATTGTTTTTTTTCAAAAAAAAAATTTTCTGTGCAGAACTTACTTGTTTTTTGGCATTTTTGCTTTTTTTTTGAAAAAAATAGGTTCCCACTTTTTTGAGCCCTTGTTTCCCAGAATAGGAGGGTTTCAGGGATTTTTTCCCAAAATTTTCAGTTTGGGGAGTAAAAAGGGGTTTTTTCCACCTAGTCTTTTTGACATTTACCTCATAGGGGTTATTGACTTCCACTGGATCAACACTGGGTAGGTTTGACTTGATGAATTGGTGTCTTTTTTAACCTTTCAACCACGTAACTATAAATAGTCTTAGGTATATACGTATAAACTGAGTCCACCTTGTTCTTTGATCATTCCTATAAGGTGAATAACACAAATTTTTTGTGTCATTTTGGTTACTACCCTGTTTCCCCGAAAATAAGACGTGTTTTTATAAAAAATTTTTGCTCCAAAAAGACGAGCTAAAGCTTTTTTTTGGGGATGTTTTTTTTTCTTTAAACCAATAATTCACATTTCTTTTGAACAAAACATCCACATGAAATTTAATTAACTGTAGTGATTTTAAAAAAAACAAAACATAAGCAGCCAAACTCGGGAAATTTATAACAAAAAATTGCACTAGGCCTTATTTTCGGGGGGTGTCTTATTTCGGGGAAAACAGGGTGGGAGAAAGGGATCTGTATGCAAATTTCTTTTTACATTTTTTTCATTCTTTTCCCAAAAGGGTTTTTGTCGATTTTTTTTCCAAAAGGCCCTTTACTATGGGTAGATTTCTTTCCCCCCAAGGCCGGGACCGGGAACAGAGAACAAAGGACCTGCTTTTTGGGGTGCCCTGCTGTGGAGGGAATAGATGTAATGCCTGTAGATATGCATATAATATTAAAGAAATCTCTAGCATGCTCAATAATAAACCGCAGAAAATGAAACAATTTATGAATTGCAATTCAGTGTATATTGTATACCATGCATTTTGTTCTGCATGCAATAAATCTTATGTCGGCTGTACAACTCCTAAGTTAAAATCCAGGATACAAGAGCACATTAGAGACCTGGGAACGTCAATGCACACTATCCATCAAATGTGTCCAAGTGTTTTCTCCAGACACATGCTGGAAATCTGTCATTTAGGCTCTCTGGGGTGGAGAGTGGAGACGGGCACCCTTAGGCTTTCTGGATATTACGCTTGGACACATCGCACCCTAAAGGTCTAACTTATACAGAGGCAGAAAATAAGTATTTGATACACTGGCGATTTTGCAAGTTTTCTCACCTGCAAAGAATGGAGAGGTCTGTAATTTTTATCGTAGGTTCACTTCAATTGTGAGAAACAGAATCTAAAAATAAATCTAAAAATAAAAACAGTAACTCCCATTGTATGACTTAAATAATTAATTTGCATTTTATTGCATGAAATATGTATTTGATCACCTACCAACCAGCAAGAATTCTGGCTCTCACAGACCTGTTAGTTTCTATTTAAGAATCCTCCTACTCTGCACTCCTTATCTGTATTAATTGCACCCGTTTGAACTCGTTACCTGTATAAAAGACACCTGTCCGTATATTTAATCACACTCCAACCTCTCCACCATGGCCAAGACCAAAGAGCCATCCAAGGACACCAGGGACAAAAATGTAGACCTGCACAAGGCTGGGATGGGCTACAGGACAATTGGCAAGCAGCTTGACGAGAAGGCAACAACTGCTGGTGCAATTATTAGGAAGTGGAAGAAACACAAGATGACTGGGGCTCCATGCAAGATCTCACTTGGTTGGCTAAGGATAATTCTGAGAAAGGTCAAGAATCAGCCCAGAACTACATGAGAGGACCTGGTAAATGACCTGCATAGAGCTGGGAGCACAGTCTCAAAGATTACCATTAGTAACACACTACACCATCATGGATTAAAATCCTGCAAGGCACACAAGGTCCCCCTCCTCACGTCAGCACATGCCCAGGCCCGTTTGAAGTCTACCAATGAACATCTGAATGATCCAGAAGAGGCGGGAGAAGGTCATGTGGGCAGATGAGACCAAAATAGAGCTTTTTGGTATCAAATTCACTCCCTGTGTTTGGAGAAAGAAGAGGGATGAGTACAACAATGTGTTGATGCGTTGCTTTTAAAGGGGTTGTCGCACTGCAAAGATTGCTTTTTTATGTTAAAGATGTTGCAAAAACAAGTCACCTTGCAATATATATCCTTTGACAGTGTCCTATCTATTCCTCAGTATTCGCTCCTATATGGGCTGCATCAGCTCCTCAGGTCGCTATAGCTACAGACCTGTTCAATCTCTCCTGATAGGCTGCCAGCACTAGTTGCTATAGCTACAGACTTGGTGTCCTCAGCATCTCGTCGCTGCAGGAAATTAGTAGCCAGTAGAAGCCAGGAAATTAAAAAATGAAACTGAGAGACAGGACTGAAGTAAGATGAATCGATGTAGTGAGAAAACCCCTTTAAGTCAACGCTCCTCACGATGTTGTTTCCCACACCTCCACTCTATCCTTTGAGTATTTTAAGGAGTTGGTGCAGTTAGGGCATAATGGATGGAAAAAGAACAGTGCAAACTACAAGATATGATATTAATCGGTTCTAATAATTTTTACAAACTTTTGACTTGTCTGGGTGCTGGTTTCATGATTGCTAAAAAGTGGCGACAGGGTATCCTGAGCGCTGTACCCCTTCACTTTTATCTGAAGCCTTGCTCTCTTTGGAGAGCTGAGTGATGGTTCATGAATTTAGAGATTTTTAATGCATCTGGACACTGCACGCATGGTATTTCGAGCAACGCAGAAACAAGGGAGCACAACAGTTACCCTGTTTCCCCGAAAATAAGACAGTGTCTTATATTAATATTTGCTCCTAAAGATGAGCTAAGACTTATTTTTAGGGGATATCTTATTTTTCCATGAACAAGAATTTACATTTATTGATGAACAAAAATCCACATGTATTAATATACTGTAGAGATTTCATCACAGACATCAGCATAAGCCGCCAAACTCTGATTTACATAAAAAAAAAAAAGTACTACATCTTATTTTGGGGAGAAACAGCGTAGCTGCACACTTCGCCCCTTTCCTTTTAGCCATCCGTAGGGTTTCGGTAACACAAAAGAAGTTTGATTGGTGGAGGTTGGGTGCTTGGGATTGGGTGGAGAGAGATTGTATCTTTTCAGTGCAAACCACACAATTTTTTTTGTGTGCCATTTTTGGTTTCATGAGTATGCAGCCTTTGCTGTAATATAGTGCCCCCTACATGTTGTTAATCTATAGGGTATTAATATCATGATCATGCATTAGTTAAAAAAGTAAGCAAAAAATAGGGTTTTCATGGTCATATACATTCTTTGATATCACATTCTTAGATGATAAAATGTGGCTAGGAGTCGGGAAGGATTTTTTTCCCTAACGTGAGGACAATTGGCTTCTACCTCATGGGGGTTTTTGCCTTCCTCTGGATCAACACTTCAGCAACACTTTAGCAAAATGGGCTGAACTGGATGGACGTATGTCTTTTTTTGGCCTGACAAACTATGTATTCTGTACTTGGTTCAAGCACTGGCAATTTAAATAACACTTCTGTAAAGTGAATTTCCACT
Organism: Phyllomedusa bahiana; assembly: GCA_025379985.1. NCBI lineage: Eukaryota > Metazoa > Chordata > Amphibia > Anura > Hylidae > Phyllomedusa > Phyllomedusa bahiana. Next base: position 50,494 of record JAODAL010025681.1, on the reverse strand, counting down.
TTTTATCACCATTTTTAGATCCAGAATTGTGCCGATTAAAGGGGGGTTCCAATACTACAAAATGCTTGTTATCCTGTAGGGGCATGATATAAAATAGAAGAATACGAACCTCCTAGACGCTACTGATCCAATTGCTGTGACCGCAATAGACTTGAACGTTCATCCTTCACATGACACCACAGCCATTCTCAGGCTGCAACCGTGCACCTGAACATTGCGGCATGTGATTTGCTGCTACTGTCATCTGAAGGATGAACATTCAAGTCTACAGCTGGGATCACCAGGACGGCCATCATGCCTTGATGGACTAATGGGCATTTTGCAGTAATGGAACACCCCTTTAAATGGGGTTGTCTGTTTTTTTTTTTGTCAGCCTTTTAAAAAATACACACTCCTCTGCAGTGCTGCCAACATCCCTTTCTGCCATTGTTTTGTTTACTTTCCGTCTCCCTTGGCTACAGCGGTCACGTGCCAATGTCTGACATCACCATTAAAGGTGTTTTCCTATCTCATTCATTAGCTGTAAACATGTATGCAAAGGTAAATAAAGAATATTACCATATGCATTGCTGTTCTGATTTTTCTTCCTTTCAAAGCTAGAACAGTTCTTATCTCCTGCTTGTGTATACAAGCTTCCCTAGGTTATTGGCCACCTCTCTCTGTTCCAACTTTCTTTAGAAAATGCTGCTCTATTATTTAATAAGCATTCACCAGTATTTATTGGTAAGAGGTTTCCTTCTTGTTAACCCCTATTAGTCTCATATTTCAAGAAACCATCTAGGCTCAAAGTTATTCAAAATTCTATTTTATATTCAAGATCTTTAGCGAAATATTACATCACAGACATCACAGCAAAACTTTTTTCAAACAGTCATAAAAACCTGGTGATGCAATTGCATAGACTTTTCAGTTTTCCTTTCTGTTCATAAGTCCATAAGCATTCTGTTAGGACTCCATGTAGACTCCATATACTTGTTCTAACAGCTTGTCTGGGATGTGTGATATCAACTCCTTCTGTGTCTTTATCATCAGCACATGGAGCTTTAATTTCTATCTTTTTACTGACAACTTGAAACCATAAGCTCTGTAGCATTGGTCCTGCTGTGAAAACCCTCAATACCAATGTCCTTTAACAAAAGTACAGCTTAGGTAATTGCAGAGCTGAAATGTCAGTCAAAGTGACAGATGAGTATTAAAGGGGTTGTCTCACTACAAAGAATAGCTTTCAAAATGTAGTGAACACTAAATGAAGACATTTTCCAAATACATTGTTTGTTCATCTTTTTTTGTTAAGGAGCTACAAGTGATTTTATCACCTTCTGAGCTCTATTTGGTTCCCCCAGTGACCGACCTGTTTACTCTTTACCCCCTGCTGTTTGTTCTTTGTGATAGCAGGGGGTAATGTCATCACACAGGTCACAGCAGCTCTGTGCTTGCCAGCAGTAAAAGCTTGTTTTTATCTGATCTTTGAGACATGTGCCTGTAATTAGTACTGTTTACTTTTGATAAATCTCCTGCTAGCAGTTCTGGAAACCTTCTAAGCTAATCTAAACTAATTGAATACACAGAGTGAATGCACTGAGCTCCTATGCTAATTACAGACAGTCTGACCAGGAAGTGACAGGATGCATCTATGAAACTCTGTGGGGAGACAACCCTTTTAAGTAATCTGTTTTTTTTTTAAATTTTAGCAGGGAAGTAGTAGTTTAAAACCTGTTTAAAAATTTGACAACCCCCTTTGTTTTTATATACATTATCCTTACAACCGTCAGAGTAAAGTTTTTTTTATTATGCTTTAAACCCCCTATACACACAGATTAAAGCAACATTGCTATATACATTGCTGTTCTGATTTTGCTTCCTTTCAAAGCTAGAACAGTTCTTCTGTTATGTATAAATTGCCGAATTGCTCTTTGCTTAGTATCTGCTGTGGTTCCCCAAAGAGATGTCCCATCCACATGGTCAGGTAATGGACTTATGAGATGTGGTTTCCAGGCAGCGTCGGAGAAAAAGCTGCTTTACTTATCTACGTGTCTACCCAATGGCTTAATGTGTTCCAAATGCAACCACGTCCTCTCTCCAGTCATTACCATGTTCTGTAGTTGTAATGAATAGTGACAGCTCCTCTCTCCATTACACCTACAAAACCAATTGCCTCTACTGTTGATGAAACGCTCCTTCTCTACAGAAGGTATCAGGCGTGCTGTTATTTGAGCATACAGAAAAGAGAATCTCACCGCTTTCCAGAAGCGCGGGAGTGATTAGTGAGAGTCACAACATGTGGGAACAAAGTGACAGAGATCAAGTGGCTGCTGGCGGAGTAGAAGTGAGAAGATTAAAGAGGGACTGGGCTGCACAAGGAGGTAGCACCGAGGTGACGATAAATGAGGAGACTTTTAGAAATGTCACATTTAACTAAGTGTCAAGCTTAGCTGTGTCCTTCACCAACTTGCAGCACAAAAATGTTAAGGTAACAATAGGAGACCGGTCATGATGGAAGTTTACATTTTAAGGATAGAAATGCGCAGACACAAAGCTAAATAATCTTTTATTTTATCTATTTTGTATTTGTCGTCAATATTTTGACTCTCATAATTAAAGGGGTTTTGCCATGATGTAATGTAGACATGGGATCCTCCAAAATGGGTATTTAATCACTTTTCTAAATATATGTGATTACAAAAATTGCAGTCTGAGAGAGCTACAGGCTGCCTTACCTGCCCTTAGTTACTTAAAAGCTTCTATTAGATACGACCTGACAAGAGCTGCTGGCCGGGCTTGCGCAGAGAACACTTCTTATCTGATGAGAGGGAGCTGCAGAAGCTTTCAAGGCACCGGGTAGAAATATGTTGTGTTTTGTATACAGAATCCTCTAGTTGTAATGTGATTATCTGAGTAGATCCCTGCTTTATCTGATGACAGAGAACATGAAGAAGCTTTCAAGAGGCTGTGGAGAAAAGGTGTTGTCGTTTGTATACAGAATCCACTAATTGTAGTTTGATTATTTGAGTGAACATTTCACACAATCCCTTATGCATGGCTCTGTGCTCTGGCTGTGTCTCTCTCTCTCTCAGCTCAGCATTGCTTTGTTTACGTTTGCTTCTTAGCAGATAAGGCACATCCTGGCAAAACCCCTTTAATTGCTGGTCCCCTGCCCCTGGTCTTGTGTGCTCTGTGATGACCCCTAAGCAATGTCACTTGGCCACATTGTTCAGTGGAATATTACACTGTAATTAAGGAATGCTAATGACAGGAAATGTCCTCAAAGCCAACAGTCACTGCATATGGTACCTTCATGAGGGGTGGACTTACCATTGGCGCAACCTATGCCCAGTAGGTAGTTCCTGACCGGTATTAGGTCTGTGTCATGTAAACGGCCCCTAAAGATCAGCCTTTAACTCCTTAACGACCGCCCACTGTCTTTTGACGTCAGGCATTTCAGGTCGTTCACCTGCAGCGACGTCTTTTGGCGTCGCTGCAGACACCGGAGTTTGTGGTGCTCGGCGCCGCAGCAGCGCTGACATCGGGGCTGTACTACACAGCCCTGATCCCAGCGCAGCTCCTGCGAGCACCGGGGAGTGGGGGAAACCTCCGCTCCCCGTTGCTTTAACCCTTTGATTGCGGCGGATCGTCACTGCAGTGCAATCAAAGGGTTTCCCTGCTCTGTTGGGTGATCGGAACGCCCGGTGACCCGACAGAGCCCGGGGAACGTCTCCACAGTCAGTCCTGGGGACCTAGAGTGTCCCCAGGGCTGTCTGTGTAAGAAGCCAGTGATCAGGGCAGCCTGTGTGCCTGACATAGATTATAATGTATTAGCATATATGAATATGCTAATACATTACTAAGTGTTAAAAAAAAAAAGTAACACAGTTCTCCCTTTATGGGATTTAAATAAAAGGTAAAAAATATAAAAAGTGTAAAAAAAATAATAATAAAATAAAAATAAATATTTAATAAAAAATTATTGTGCATACATTACACATACACACACACAAACCTACACATATTAGGTATCCACACGACCGTAATAATCTAGCAAGTTATTAAGTGTGAAATGTGAATGGTGTAAATAAATGTAAAAAAACAAAAATAAAATTTAAATTGAAAAAAAATCTGCAATTATTTATAAGTGAACTTAAAGTACAACTCGTCTCAAATAAAACGAGGCCTCGTACAACTGCGTCATTGAAAAAGTAAAGAAGTTATAACTGTTGAAACGCAAGGAGGCAAAAACTAAAAATGTTCTGGTCATTAACTACTTTTCAGGCATTCGGCTTAGGCCTCGTTCAGACGGCTTATTTGGGCGCGGATTGGAGCCGTACTGCGCGCCGGATTTGCGCTGCAGTACGGCTCCAATCCGTCCCTGTCATTACGGTAATCCACAATTCTCATAGAGAACTATGGATTCCGTCTCCCCTACCCGCTCGGCGAATCCGCCGGGCGGGGAGAAAGTGACATGTCAATTATTTACGGCGCGTACGCGCCGTAGATAATGACAGTCTATGGGGCCGGCGGACTGCCGGTCCCCCGCCCCCACTGCACGGCTGCCGGCGTAATTGCGGGGCGAAATCCGTCCCCGCAATTATGCCGCAAATAAGCCGTGTGAACCAGGCCTTAAGGGGTTAAGGAAGATGCTGGACCTGACTTTCACTTTTGGATTTATGTGCAGTGTTCCCCGCAGTCCATGCATATCCTGAGCTCCTAAAGGTGAAGCTGGATTTATGTCTTATGTTTAGCACACACCTCACTTGTACAGCACAGAGGGATCTCTTTAGGTTCACCCATGTGACGCTGGATCGGGGGTGACGTCAGATAGAAGGGATGATGGAGCGGCAGTGTCTCGGGATGGGTAAGTTAAAGGGGTTGTCTCACCACACTGTTTCACAGAGCCACATCCAGCTTCAGATTCTTGCTTCCTCACTCTTCCTGGTTAGGCTGTGGGTAGCTCTATAGCAGTGATTAGCATATCAGTTCCGTATTCCCAGCTCTTCTAATTGTACAGACATGATTGCAGGAGATGTTATTGATAGTGCAGAAGGCTTCAGAGCTGAAAGTAAAAAATCAAAAGTACTTACTCTCCGTTGGTTGTTAGAGATAACACACTGTGCTTTCAAGCTGCCAGTGTCCTGTGTGTTGACCTGTGGTGACGTTACAACCTACTCTTAGATGAGACAAAGAGCAGAGAGAGGAAGGGAGAGCAGGTTGGTAACCTGAGAAACCTGTGTGCTCTCAGAGCTGATAAAATCTCTCTTATCTCATGACCAGGGAAAAATCAAGAGGAATGTATTTGGAAAAAGTCTTGAATTATCTGTCTCTACATGTTGAAAGCTATTTTTTTGGAGTGATACAACCTTTTTAATCCATTTGAGCCCAGTAATAAAATAAATAAATAACCCTAACCCCAGTGTAGGATTACAGTTCCATTCTTTTTTGTATCTTGTTTTATTTCAATTGAAAATCATCTTGGGCTGACCCCAAATCAAAGCGATTGGATTCGAGTCATATTTGACTTTTACCGAATCTGAAGTGCAACATTAATGACAGGGAAACCCCTTTAGCAAATTAAAAAAAATTGGGCAGGGCTTAGTGGGAGAGGGTGTAGCTTCTATATAGCCATGATATTTCTGTAATTTATGCCTGAAAGTAGCAAAGACTGTAGTAGAAATCTAAAGCCCTTTTTTTTCTGTGTGGGCCATCTTCATAACATTTGGCGCATCTTGCTCCAGTACACTTTCCATTAGGACTGATGTACCGTATAAAGGGCCAGTCCTAATGATTCCCCCCTATGTGTGCAGATCTTATTTTATATGTGTGCTGTGGGGCTTCAAGCTGCTCAGTTTCATGCAAATGATGTCAACCACTGCTGTGATATAACTAATGCTCATTAACGGAGTTATCTGTGAGACATGCTTGCATCATTATTCCTGACCACTAAAGATCAACATGCCGCTGGACACCATGGATCCCACAGATCTCCTGAACTCAATTACCTGAATAACTTTCCTAATGTGGTGTACATCAAGTCACAAGTATGGCTGCCCTATGACTGTTTATCCAGGTTTTATTAGTTGTGTGTGGTTGTAATATAATATATAATAATATAGTTGTTTGCATTCTTGTTGGTGACCCCTTTATGGCTTGGTAGCACGCCTCTGGAATTGCCCTGCTATGCACTATTGGGTCAATCTTTTCTAGAACATCAGAGGCACAATTCTTTTGAACCACCTCCACCAGTCATTCTGTCACCTCCAAGCAGTCACCTCCAAGCACCTCCAAGCAGTCACCTCCAAGCAGTCATTCTGTTTTCAGGTCCCATTTCCTGAAGCCCCTTCTCTGATTCAGACAAGGGCATGTGGTGGCCTTCCTTCTGCCCCAATTATCTTATACAGTTGTTACTTGGCGGTTATGAGCCAGAAAGCTTCTGCTCCCTGTGGTCCTGCTGTAGTGGACCTCAAAGTCGGCAGCCCCTGCTCTACCACTCTGGGGTCTGCTGACCCATATATAATCTAAGCCATCCTGTGTTCAGATGTGAAACCCCTATGCTTGTAAACTACTAAACATGAGCTTGAACCTGCTGTCCTGTATCATTGGACTTAGTTTTGGTGGTGCAGTACACAAGACAGCCAAGGAGCAGTAAACCCGATTTTTCACTGTGGTACATGCTTAGAACTGGGAAACATGGCCGTCAAGAGGGGTGGAAAAAGAAATTGGCACTGTCAACCTACCTCACACTATAGTCCTATGGATCACATTATTGTACGAATTACCCTATGCATGTACCTAAAATTATCATTCATTGAATAGTTTTTCGGATTTCATTTTAACATACTGTTTCATTCTAAACAGGGTTTGGCTTTTTTCACTTATGCGTTGGTTGTTCGGTTTGGAACCTCCATTGCATGTTCGGATGAGAAGGACGGAAAAAATAGTGCAGGAAGCTGCGCTATTTTTTCCATCCTATCGGCAGAAGCCCGACGGACTTTATTAATTACAATGGTATCCGTTGGGAAACGGATCCCATGACTTTCGTTTTCATCTCTATAATGGAGGTTCCAAATGGAACCTCAGACCCAGATGGCAACCAAGTCTTTGGGCAACATGTATCACTCTTACCTTAAAGAATAGCTTTAAGGAAGTGTAGAATGTGCCAGAATGTATGAACCTGTTCTTCTGCAGGTCATACATACTGGCGCAGTGTAATGCCAATACCTCAAGTCTGACTCAGGCACCACCTTTACCCTGGTCTGGCTGTTCTTCTGCAGGGCATCATACAGGGCAGTGTAGACCAATACCACAAGTCTGGCTCAGGCACCACCTTTACCCTGGTCTGACTGTTCTTCTGCAGGTCATACATACAGGACAGTGTAGAGCCAATACCACAAGTCTGGCTCAGGCACCACCTTTACCCTGGTCTTGATGTTCTTCCTCAGGTCATACATACAGGCGCAGTGTAATGCCAATACCTCAAGTCTGGCTCAGGCACCACCTTTACCCGGGTCTGGCTGTTCTTCTGCAGGTCATACATACACGGCAGTGTAGTGCCAATACCACAAGTCTGGCTCAGGCACCACCTTTACCATTAGTCTGGCTGTTCTTCTGAAGGTCATACATACATGCAGGGCAGTGTAGAGCCAATAACACAAGTCTGGCTCAGACCCACCTTTACCCTGGTCTGGCTGTTCTTCTCAGGTCATACATACAGGGCAGTGAAGAGCCAATACCACAAGTCCCGGTCTCAGACACCACCTTTACCCTGGTCTGGCTGTTCTTCTGCAGGTCATACATACAGGAGCAGTGTAGAGACCATACCACCAGTCTGGCTCAGCCACCACCTTTCCCCTGGTCTGGCTGTTCTCTGCAGGTCATACATACAGGGCAGTGTAGAGCCAATACCACAAGTCCCGGCTCAGGCACCACCTTTAACCTGGTGTGGCTGTTCTGCAGGTCATACATACAGGGCAGTGTAGAGCCAATACCACAAGTCTGGCTCAGGCACCACCTTTACCCTGGTCTGGCTGTTCTGCAGGTCATACATACAGGTGCAGTGTAGAGCCAATACCACAAGTCTGGCTCAGGCACCACCTTTACCCTAGTCTGGCTGTTCTTCTGTAGGTCATACATACAGGGCAGTGTAGTGCCAATACCACAAGTCTGGCTCAGGCACCCCTTTACCCTGGTCTGGCTGTTCTTATGCAGGTCATACATACAGGGCAGTGTAGAGCCAATACCACAAGTCTGGCTCAGGCACCACCTTTACCCTGGTCTGGCTGTTCTTCTGCAGGTCATACATACAGGGCAGTGTACAGCCAATACCACAAGTCTGGCTCAGGCACCACCTTTACCCCGGTCTGGCTGTTCTGCAGGTCATACATACAGGGTAGTGTAGAGCCAATACCACAAGTCTGGCTCAGGCACCACATTTACCCTGGTCCGGCTGTTCTTGTGCAGGTCAGACATACAGGGCAGTGTAGAGCCAATACCACAAGTATGGCTCAGGCACCACCTTTACCCTGGTCTGGCTGTTCTTCTGCAGGTCATACATACAGGGGCAGTGTTGTTTAGACTGGGTATGATTTAAGCAACAATTCAGCTGTAGTACAAGTTCTCAGTCTATGAATTGAAGAGGGATCTTAAAGGGTTTTCCCATCAGGCTGTTTCACAGAGCCTGCTTCAGACTCCCACTTCCTTTTCAGGTTGTGGGTGGTTCTACAACGGTGACTGACATGGCAGCTCTGCTATTTCTAGCTCAGCCTGTTCGAAAGACATTGGTAATAGATTCAATCAGCAGGGAAGAAGGCTTCAAAGCCCTAAAGAGTTGTTTGTCAGTAAGAAACATATACAAGCTCCTGTGTAAACAAACAGGAGATAGGACCTGCTCTAACTCTGAAATGAAGCAAAATCAGCACAGCAATGTATTTGGTAATAATCTTTATTTAACTTTGTCTACATGTTTTAAGCTAATCAGTATGGTGATAATACCCTTTTAAAGGCAAGTGGAACTTTAACCAAATATAAAGTACAACATTGTATGTATGTTTCTATACAATGATTAAAGGGGTGTTTCATAATTAAAAAAAAAAATGTCAGTCATTAGGGCATGCTTACAAATAGAAAAGAAAAACAAGTTTACCTTGTAAGTCCACTCATTCCACCGATGCTGCCTGTCACAGTGTGCTTGCTGGTGATGTCAAAAAGACAGCTCATGTAACGTTGCAGTCAATTACGAGTCCAGTGGTCACGCTGCCATATACCCAGCAAGAGACTACTGCGAGCAGTGAGTAGCTGCAGGGTCACCTGAAGAATGAACAGCAACGTCGTTGGCCAGGATCACTGGGATGAGCAAGGTTAAAAGGTGCAGAGCATTTTAAAATAATGAAAAATAATGGAACACCCCTTTAAAGGGATTATCTCACAACATTGATTCCTCCTACCTCAGTCCCATTTTCTTGGTTTCACTTTGAATTCAGGGGCGTGTCTATTGGCTTCTACTAGGCGGCAGTAGAAGCCAGGTCTGTAGCTATAGCAACCAGTGCTGGCAGCTTATCATGATAGATTGAACCGGTCTAGAGTGACCTGTGGAGCTGATGCAGCCCATACAAGAGGGGATATCTAGGAAGAGGTAGGACACTGTTAATGGACACATATTGGAAAGTGACTTGTTTTACCAAGGTCTTTAACATAAAAAGCAGCAATCCTTGTAGTGAGACAACCTCTTTAAGCTTAATGTTCATAATATCAGAATACTCCTTGAAAGTTTAAAGGAGTTCCACCATCCTTAGCTATTTCATCTCCATAATAATTTTTTATTGAAGGTGAAAAAGGAAAAAAATGTGACCCTGAAGGAAATCAAGCCTGATGTTAACCAGGGCAACCAGGAGGTGGCTTCCAAAGCCAAAAAGAAGATGAAACTTAAGGACTCCAAACTTTTGCCCTTGGATGAGGTAAGTTACTACTGTGTTAAGTAATGTGCTTCTATTCTGGTCTATGCTCCGTCGATTTATTCTGTTTTGCCCAAACATTGCAACAATGGAAAAAGAACTTTATTGGAGGCAAAAGTCTCTCTTCCTTCACAATGGAGCGAGGCTGTGTTAAGATGGTGCATTTTTCAACTATATTAGAAATGCAAGCAATAAAAAAATGTATGTGTTTCTATTAATGGAAGTGGTTTATAACAACCTCTAATTAGACAAAAAATGTAAAAATTAGGGGCAACACCACAAATATGTATATCAATACCATTTGCATGCCCCTGGACGCACACTACAGATTCCAAAGTATCCAGCACAGAAAACTGAAGCAGCATCACATTGAAAATAATGTGAAATTTATTCAACCATGTCTCAAACAGCAACATTTGAGGCCATTCTGACACTTGTATGTACATGTACAGAATGACCACAGAGATTACCGATTGGCTGCAGCATCATGTGACCCATGGACGTGATGTCATGCTTTTGACCATACACATATGATTAAGAAGTGACTACACATAAGATACATGTTGGAAAATTTACAATATTGAATTCTGGCTTTCTGCTACTTTCTACCCTGAAAATAGAATACAGTAGTCCTTCAACATTCAATACTAAAGGTCACATGTATGAAAACTGTCTAGGTCTACAACTCACTTTGTTGCCCAAAGCAACCAATCAGAGAGGTTCTTTCATTTTTCCAGAGCTCTATATGAAATGAAAGGGGCGCTCTGATTGGTTGCTATGGGCTCTGATTGGTTGCTATGGGCAACAAAGTGAGTTTTAGACCTAGACAGTTTTCATACATGTGGCCCTAAATTCCAGGATGACCACTGTATGAAACCATAACTCCAGTGGTATTTGGTTCGAAGGCTGCAAGATGTCACCAACATAAGGCAAAGTGAAGATTAAATAAAGTTAACGAATCCAGATAAGGCAAGTCCTTACATATAACATCAGAAAGAGCTACTGGAAATCACTTTCTATTCTGAGGATAGAAGCTTCTTTGGGTCATGTACTTTACAATAAATTACAATAAATTAAAAATGGGGCTCTCATCTGGTGTCCAAAGAAGCTGTTCATCCCCGCACATGTACGGGCAGTACAGAACATGTAGTACTGCACTGCAGTGTATAGAGGCACTACTCGACCACTAATCACTACATCTACTGCACGTATGCATGGACGAGCAGTACAGGACATGTAGTACCACACTGTACTGTGGAGAGGTGCTATAGACCGCCAATCACTGCATGCACCTCGCTAATACATGTAAGAGCAGTACAGGACATGTAGTACCGCACTGTACTGTAGAGAGGTGCTAGTAGACCGCCAATCACTGCCTGCACCTCACTAATACATGTAAGAGCAATACAGGACATGTAGTACCACACTGTAGTGTAGAGAGGTGCTAGTAGACCGCCAATCACTGCCTGCACCTCACTAATACATGTAAGAGCAATACAGGACATGTAGTACCGCATTGTACTGTAGAGTGGCGCTACTAGACCACCAATCACCGCATGCACTTCACTAATACATGTAAGAGCAGTACAGGACATGTAGTACCGCATTGTACTGTAGAGTGGCGCTACTAGACCACCTATCACTGCATGTACTGCACTAGTAGATGTAAGAACAGTACAGGACATGTAGTACTGCACTGTACTGTAGAGAGGTGCTACTAGACCATCAATCACTGCATGCACCTCACTAATACATGTAAGAGCAATACAGGACATGTAGTACCGCAGTGTACTGTAGAGAGGCGCTACTAGACCACCAATTACTGCATGCACCTCACTAATACATGTAAGAGCAGTACAGGACATGTAGTACTGTAGAGAGGCGCTACTAGACCACCAATTACTGCATGCACCTCACTAATACATGTAAGAGCAGTACAGGACATGTAGTACTGTAGAGAGGCGCTACTAGACCACCAATTACTGCATGCACCTCATTAATACATGTAAGAGCAGTACAGAACATGTAGTACCACACTGTACTGTGGCTAGTAGACCACCAATTACTGCATACACTGCCTTGATACAGGGGTTTTTATAATAAAGGGCAACATGTATGAACGGGGCTGCTGCAGATATCTGGCATCTTTTCAGCCCGATATCAGGCGCAGCCCCGTTCATACATTTTTAAATCTCCCACACGCCATTCTCAGGGTGCATTACATAGCGCCTGCGGCACTTTGTGATGTGCCCAATCTCGGGAGGCATGCGGGAGGCGGGGCACACTATAACCGTAGTGTAGCTACATATTTATAGCTTCGCTACGGCATTTCTGGGCGCATTACAGCTGGAACAGGTAGAGCACTTTCAAAGTGGTATACCTGATCCCGAACTGTCTCCCGAGCGCTAAAATGCGCCAGATTTATGACCCTCTTTAGAGCAGGTTCATAAATCAGGCACATTCTACACTAATGTTAGGCGCATGAAATTTGGCGTGCTAATGCCAAATTTCATACATGTCACCCAAAATGTTCATGATAATTGGTTGAATCTTTCATCAATCACCCGAGCCGCTGATTGGCAGTATCTGGGACATTGTGTCTTAAAACCATGCAATGTATGTAGACCATTGTTTGTTGAAAATATTGTATCCTGAGGCCATTATAAATTGAGGGACCATTGTACAATACATATCTATAAGGATATAGCAAAATCTACATTATTGAAATCTGGTTATTTGCTAATGACCTCCTTGATGCATATCTATAAGTGTATAATAGCAGGACGCTTGGTATGTGCATATATAAAAGGTATGTGGAGTACCTTGATGATATACAGGCACATAAATCTTACACTTATGGTTAGCAAGGGGGATAATCAGACGCATAATAATTAATTGAGGAACAGCTTTCGTCAACTTAATAACGTTCTGCTCTGTTAGGCTTTATTTGTGTGAATAATTGGATAATGCTTCATGGTTTATTTATCTTCCATTCCCACTGGTGCGTTCAGATATTTTATGCAATCTCTATAAATAACTGCTATTTATATGCTTTCATACTCTGAGATTTATTTGCTGTGTTGGGAATTAAATTGGTGCGGTTGATGGTCTAAATGTTGTTTCTCAAGGTCTCCGCCCTCCGCACTTATGGGTTTCGAGCACTATAGGTAATATACGCTTTGTTCTTTTTACAGGAAGGTGACCAGCTGTCAGATAACGGAGTTGCAGCCTTTGCATTAAAGGCCAAAGTTGTTTATCCAATAAATCAAAAGTTTAGGGTAAGAATTTCTGAGCCCACGCGCTGAGGTGCCGAGGACCTTTGTCTATGGTGTTGCATTTTTCATAGAACATTTATTTTTTTGGAATAGGTCCACACCTGTTAAAGATACATTTAAAGTGCACATTCTTCCCGTGAACAATATACTGTATTGCTGAATGGATTTGCTCTGCACTTTTAATATTCAAAGCTTTTCACATCTAACCTTATCAGAACTGCAAGAAAGAGATTGCAGGGATCATATGTTTAGCATTTAAATTAGTCGTAGAGTTTGAATCGAGAAAAAAATAATTCTGATAACAATGATTCAACTTGTTTTATGCATCCTAGACAAATGAAATGAAAAATGTATATATAGTACTATGCCAAGTTAGGGCATGGAAACTATATGTGTGTGTATCTAGCAGTTAATACCTGTCCATTGGATTGGTGGTTTACCTTTGAGGAGTAAAGATACAAGCTTCAGAATTTATACGGCTAGAAACGCAAATGCCTTCCATATTTTCACATTGACATGTCTGGTATATGCGTTTTCATTCAGTGTAAAAAAAAAAAAAAAAAAAAAAAAAAAAAAATATAAATAAACTATATATATTTATATATATCAATATATATATATATTAATTTTATATATTATGATATAACATTATTTATCTTTTTTTTTTTGTGTTCTTTTACACTGGAATGAAAACGCATAGACCAGACATGTCAATGTGAAAATATATATATATTATCTGTTGCTGTAAAAAGTATATTGCCTGGGTTTTCCCATCTCAGACATGTATGGCCTTTTATAGGATATACCATATATGTCTCTGTGGGACCTGCACTTATCCTGAGAATGGGCCACCGAACTTTTCTGTGAAGCACTCTGTGTTCTGTTATATGGTAGTTCCAGATTACAGCCAAGCAAGCATGCTCAGGTGAGCTGAGAACTCTGGCCAACATGTATGATTTTAGGCATTTAGATGTCAATTTTTGGGCACATTATAATAGTGTAGAATGCGCCTGATTTATGAACCCGCTCTGCAGCGGGTCATAAATCAGGCACAATCTAGCGCAGATACGACAATTATGTCTCAGGTAAACCACTTTTAAAGTGCTTTACCTGTTCCTGCAGTAATGTACCTGGATATGCCGTACTGAAGCTATAAATCTATAGCTTCATACAATTCTAGTGCGTCCTGCCTCGCACACGCCCCCCCAAAATCAGACGCATTACAAAGTACCACGGGCGCTCTGTATTGTGCCTGATATTGGCGTACGGGAGATTTAAAACTACTGCGAATGTATGAGCCCCGTTCATACATGTCGCCCTCTGAGTTTATCTGAGCATGCTCGCTTGGATGTACTTTGGAAATAGCATAGAACAGTACAGACAGTGCCTCGCCTTCACAGCCACCTCTCCATTCTGCATGGGAAAGTTTGGTGGCCTGTTCTCAAGATAGGTGTTAGACCCGCACCTACCAGACATTTATGGCTTATCCTACCGATATGTCATACAGTAAATGCATGAGATGGGAATGCCCTTCAATTCATCCTTAATTTTACTATGTTTATGGTTCCAGCCTCTTGCTGATGGAGCATCAAACCCTTCACTACATGAGAACTCTAAGCGGACCCGGTTACCAAACCAGATCTTCGAAGATTCTGCAGAGAGCAGTATGGAATCCATGAGTCAAGGAGAAAAGGAAGATGGTAGTTCTACTACAACAATACATTCTAACACCAGTCTGGATAGATTCTATGAGAGAATGTTTCCGCGAGTCAACAGCTTCCCAGAAGTCCTACAATGTAATGGGTAAAGACTGACCTCTATTTTAGCTTGATAAACCAATTGTATCATCAGATATAGAACTATACAGTCTCTTGATAAATCTTCAATATACAAGGTATATTGAGGAAGATCTATCAAGTTTTTCTTTTCACAAATGCAGCAAAGTAAAATCACCAGTTACTATATATTTATATATAGTATAGGTTGAAACTCCAAGTCCCCAAATCAGTCATAAGCATGGACCCCCGACAGAGCAAAGGTGCAACTGCAACCCCATATAATTACACCCATAAGCAAGAAGGAAATTAGAGGTAGCAGGCTAGAATTATGGGTAATGTTGATCGAACTGTTCGAAAAAAGTGAACTCGAACAGAACTGAACATTTGACTGTTCATTCGAGTAAAGTTCGAGTTCAACATGGCGTTCGACACGCTATTTTCATTTTCAGTACCTTTCTGCACTTTTGGCGGCCATTCCGTCACCTTCCTGCACTTTTGGCAGCCATCCAATCAGTGCAGAGCACAGAGAAGTATCAAAAAGGTCATTGCTGAGGTGTAGGGCTCTCATTGGCTGCTAAAATCACATGACCCTGTTATATATTTCACCGTATTGCCTTGTGAACGCCATTTTAAGCTCACTCTCTGTACTGTACAGACTGATGATAGTTAGATAGCATTTTCCTCTCCATAGACAGCAATAGTTAGGGAGTCTGGTATTGCTGGCTCCATCTTTCCCACACCCAGAAGCTGTTATTTGGCGACATTTGCAGCCTCACATAACACCTAACTCTCATATACATGGATATATATTATAAAGAATGCTTGGATTTGCTAAATTCTACTCCGTGCCCAAAAGTTCAGTTTTTGCAGTATTGGTGGTGAAAACATTTTATAACACACTGTCTCTAATTCTCCTATACAAAGAAATATATTCTAAATAGTGGTTGGTTGGTGAAACTTTTACTGAGTGGAGAAAAGTTCATTTTTGACAGTTTTGGGGGTTCAGTAATTGTATAAAACACTGTCTCTAAATCTCCTTTACAAAGTTATTTATTTTAAATTGTTGTTGGTTGGTGAAAATTATACTGAGTGGAGAAAAGTTAATTTTTGGCAGTTTTGAGGGTGAAATACCTTTCAAATATACTTTTTGTTATTGTCGTACAGATATATATCCAGGAAATAGAATTCTCTCTGTTGGTAAATCTTACTCAACGCCAAAAAGTGTAATTTCGCCAGATTTTAAGTCCACATAACACTGAAATACACCAGTGCGTTATTGTGATCCACATATATATACACTTCTCTCTTTTTTATTACTTATAACTGCCGTCTAATCTAGTCCAGCCTGCAGAGGTGTAAGTTCAAGTTCTTGGGCCCTGGTACAAAAAGTGAAATAGCCCCACCCCACACCCACGTTATCATGTGCCATTTCCAATTCCGGTGTCTTCTTATGTTTCAAAGGGGCTTTTGGGCCCCCTCAGGTTGCAGGGCCCTCATTGTACCTCCTATAACTACGCCCCTGCTTGCAAGCTGTCCTCATCTTTTCAGTTAACCATTGAAAGGAATGAAGTATTTTAGCCTCTCAATTTTTTTCTGTCGCTCTTGGAGCCAAATTTTCTTCACTAAGTTGTTCCACGTATCCATTTACTGTTATGGATGATAATTACAGCTTCTCCTCACCTCATAGGTATAGGTATAAAAATTAACCAGAACATCTTCTCCCATTGACTTTAATGGGTTCCAGTTCGACTCGAACATTTTACTGTTCACTCATCTCAAATTATGGACATAGAAACAAAATACATCTCAATGATCAAAACTGTCCTTAATGTTCTTACATCAAGATCCTAATAATACATTTTGTGGTGCAGCAATTTAAAGGGATGTTCAAGGCCTCATAATGGGAGCCCTTTGAATACATAACATGGTGGGTGGAGTGTTACCTTGCTCCCTTTATCAGATTGTGCTCTTGATATTTGACCATGTTCAAACACTGCCAATTTGTTGCAAATTTTTTCCGCAACACTAAGGATAAATCTAGACATGAGAAATCCACACCAAATAGTTTGAAATTTACTGCTGCAGATTTTCCTGTGGATTCTGAAAAAGAAGAAAAAAAATCAACATTAAAATTTGCATCTAAACAAGTTCATTGCAGATATAACATGGCTTTTGAGTTCCCTATTAAAGTAAATGGAGAAAAGCTGCAAATTTTACGAAACATAAATTGAGACTGGGTGGATTTAGAATTCACACTGTTATTTTTTTCATGAATTTTAATGCATTGTATAGATGTGATTTTTTACAATCTTATTGACTTGGCTGGCACCATAACATGTTGTAGATAATCTAACCTGAAGATCCGTGAAAAAAAATGCACAGTGGTACCAACTCCGAACCCCATACACTTGTTGCAGAAAAACATATCACTCCAAATGTTTGCTCTACAAAAGGGGCATATCTTAATTTTAAATTTTTGGCAGTGCTCTCAAAATAAATGATGACGTATATGAGATTTTACATGTGCAAACCTTTGGTCACCCCATAGACTGTAGTGGTCACATTGTAGACTTGTCCAAGCAAAGAGATCTTATTTTACAGCTTACAGCGAAATTGTATGTTCTCTTAACATAAAATAACATGTCTCTTGTACACGGTGAAGACACATATAGAGGTAATGGTAATCCCTTATACACCGCGTTTGTTCAGGGTTGCTATATCAGGAATCTCCAATTCCCTCTGCATAGATACTTGAAAGAATACTTGAAGCAACCAATTGTATAGAAAATCTTCAAACTTTACTTCTTACAAAATATAAAACATATCATAGCCTAAAAGGCTTACCACACATTTTTCGTCCTATGAAGGGTAGCAGAACAACGCTCATTCCGATAGTGGAAGTAGTTAAAGTCCCATAAGGTACATTTGTAGAGGAGTGGGGCCGCGGCACTAAGTGCAGAGCACCTGCGACGTTTCTGAGGTGAAAACCTCTTTCTTCAGGCATGCGCATTAGAATGGACACCACACTTATATAGGGAACATACATTAACCTTTTAATGCCTAAATTATCTAGCTATCCTATAATGCGGCGATTCTAATAACTAGAAACTACTATTAACTAAGCTTACTCTCTTTATTTACAAAAATGATTTAAAACTATGGATCTCATTTAGACCTTTTGGTATACATGAATCTAAATAAAAGATCCAAAAAGCTTCACGTTGCAATAGCCTATTGGGCAGAGTTATTAAATCGGGACTAGCGATTTCCTCTAAAACACACCATTTTAGATCACTCACATGATGTCTCATTTCATGTGAAGACACATCTGACACAGGTCAAAGGGCTAGGGTATACGGGGAGAAATGATAATGTCACTGCCCATTTAGAGTTCCAGACTCTGTTGTGTCAGCTGTCAAGCATCTTTCTTCTGTTGTGAAGAGTAGGGAAGAATAGTTTTGGTGGTGCTTATTGTAGACAAGCATTTTGCAAGGAATAATACATTAAATCCATTATATTCTGTTGCATGAAAAAAGTAAATGAACCCTTTGGAATCGCCATGATTTCTGTATCAATCAATAATCAGGCTGATTGATATGCAAGTTACAATTCTAGACAAACACAGTTTAAAGGGGTTGTCTCACTACATTGTTTCATCTTACCTCAGTCCTGTTTTCTTGGTTTCACTTTAAATTCAGGGGTGTGTTTACTGGCTTCCACTAGTAGAAGCCAGGTCTGTAGCTATAGCAACCAGCGCTGGCAGCCTATCAGGACAGAACAAACAGGTCTGTAGCTATAGTGACCTGAGGAGCTGATGCAGCACATACAAGAGGGGATATCTAGGAATAGGTAGGACACTGTTAATGGACACATATTGCAAAGTGACTTGTTTTTGCAAGATCTTTAACATAAAAAGCAAACCTTGTATTGAGACAACCCCTTTAACTAAACCAATAACAACCAGTTATACTGCTCATGTCTTTTATTGCACACAGTGAGTAAACACCTACAGTGCAGGAAGATGAAGTAAATAAAACCTTGATTTTATTAACCTGTAGATTGCCTTTTGGCAGGGGCATAACTAAAGAAGTCTGGGCCCCTTAGCAAACTTTTGGATGCCCCGCTTTTGCATGCAAATAACTTAGAAGCTTCACTTTCCAGCATCTTTATCACAGTCCCCCACCTCTCTACAAACTTCCCATGGGTACGAAAGTGGATACACGCCATAGCTTAGCGGCAAAGTCTCCTATGGAGGTGGGGAGGAACAAATGACTATCCCCCTGAAGATTGTGCTACCGCTATCGCCTGTACCCCTCAGATTCATATTATCAGACAGATAGGTAGGGGCCTCAGGTGGGTAGATGGGCAGGATCCCAGGTATGTAGGTAGGCATCAGGTAGCTAATTAGACCCTAGCTTAGGCCATAGCTTAGAGGCTAAGTTTTCTAGGGAGGTGGGAAGGAACAGATGACTAACCCCCTGAAGATTGTGCTACCGCCATAGCTTGTACCCCTCAGATTCGTATTATCAGACAGATAGATAGGGGTTTTAGGTGGCCAGATAGGTAGGCCCCAGGTAGCTAAGTAGAACCTCATTAGATTGGTAGGCCTTAAGTAAGTAGATTGCTAGGCCCTAGGTAAGTTGGTAGGCCTTAGGTACAGTAGGTAGGCTAGTAGGCTAGTAACTGCGCTCCAATTAAACTGCCTTTATTACCAGCAAGCTTCTTTCACTTATCTAAACTGTTTGTAAAGTGAGTAATCAATTAGTGTGTTTGTAATCCAGAGGACTTCACACACAGTAAATGATTACTTACTTGAAACACCTTTCTGAACAATTTAGACAACTGAAAGAAGTTGCTGGTAATAAAGACAGGTAATTGGAGCGCAGTTAAAACTGCACCAAAACTGCGCTGTGTGAAAGCTCCCTAAAGAAAAACTAATAGGTCTGTGAGAGACAGAATTCTTACTGGTCGGTTGGGGATCAAATTCTTATTTCATGCAATAAAATGCAAATTAATTATTTAAAAATCATATAATGTGATTTTATTGATTTTTTTTTTTTTTTTAGATTCTGTCTCTCACAGTTGAAATGTACCATGATTAAAAATACAGATCTCTCCATTCTTTGTAGGTGGGAAAACTTGCAAATACTATCAAATACTTATTTTCCCCACTGTAGGTAGGTAGATTGGCCCTAGGAAGGCAGTAGTTAGGCTCTAGGTAGGTACCGTGTTTCCCCGATAGTAAGACACCCCCGATAGTAAGACGTAGCGGTGTCTTAGGGAGGTCGCCTAATGTAAGACGTACCCTGAAAGTAAGACGTAGCGCGGCCTGATAACGTCACTGCCTGTGCCGGGATGAGCGCGCGGGAGGCCGGAGCAGCGAGGAGGTGGCGCGGCGCGGGAGACGGAGCAGCGAGGAGGCGGCGCGGGAGACGGAGCAGCGGGGAGCCAGGTAAGTGTTTTTCTGCCTACAGCTGGCCCTTACCTGCCTACAGCTGGCCCTATACCTGCCTACAGCTGGCCCTATACCTGCCTACAGCTGGCCCTATACCCTGTCACAGCTGGGCCCTATACCTGTCTACAGCTGGCCCCTATACCTGACTACAGCTGGCCCCTATACCTGTCTACAGCTGGCCCTATACCTGCCTACAGCTGGCCCATACTTACCTGCCTACAGCTGGCCCCTTATCCTATACCTGTCTACAGCTGGTCCTATACCTGCCTACAGCCGACCATATACCTGTCTACAGCTGGCCCTATATCTGCCCTATATAAGACATACCCCGAAAGCAAGACATACTGGGACTTTTGGGGGTAAAAAGAATGTAAGACGCTGTCTTACTATCGGGGAAACACGGTAGGTAAGCCACAGTTAGGTAGGTAAATGTATCCCATTTAGGTATGTAGGCTACAGGTAGGTAGGTAGATTGCCCTTTGGTAAGCAGTAGCTCCAGGTATCTAGGTAGGCTGTAGGTGGGCCCCAGATAGGTAGGTAGGCCGGACCCTATTAGTAAAAAGGAAAAGAAATTACCTCTCTCCCCGTTCCCCCAATGCTACAAGAGGAAAGTGACTTCTCCAAGTGGAACCCGACGTAGGCAGCATTATGATGTGACTTCATCATGCTGCCTACGTCAGCACTAGCGTCCGAAGTCTGGTAGGGTTAGGGCCTCAGGTCTTAAAGCTACTAGGCCGAATAGCAGAGCAGAGCGCTGGTGGCTAAGGGTTTTAACTGTTTACAGGTCCAGAGACACGGCAACAGTTAATAAGACCACGGAGTCCCAGGGACTGAGGGCATTGGCCCTCGCACCCCTGGCCCTGCCTCTGAATGCTCAGGACAGAGGGCCTGAACGTTCTGAGGTGGGATGCGCTAGGCCCTGTGTGGTGGTGGGCTCGGGTGCTGCTACAGTGGTAGTTCTGTCACTGCCCTTTAGCAGCAGTTAACTGAAATGTTTCCAGTAGATACAAATAAGATTTAGACAGTGTTGGACTGGGGTTTATAGGGCCCACAGGTGGAGTTTATTCTAGGGGCCCACCAGTTGAGCTGTTTCTGGGCCCACCGGTGGAGTTTATTTTAGGAGTCCAACCTACAGCTACTGTAAATGACTGTACATGCCTCCTATACTCTGGATCTTGCTTTTTGCCTCTCTTTCTCTGCTTTTTTGCCTCTTCTGAGGATGTATATGCAGTTATAAACAACTCCAGGTCTACCATGCTCAGTGGCCCACCGGGGGTTTCCCCTATTCCCCTGTGGGCCAGTATGAGCTTGGTTTGTTTGACATGTTGAGGAGGACTATTTCTTTCTGCAAGTGTATTTCAATTAATAAGTATTTGTGGGATGCATTGTGTGTACAACTCATTCTTGAGGTCATAGCACAGCATCTTAATATCAGTGAGGTCAAGACTCTTATTTGGGCATTTCTTCATACAAATTTTCCTCTTTTTCAACCATTGTGCAGTTGATTTACTTGTGTATTTTGGGTCAGTGTCTGCTCCATGACCCAAAGTCTCTTCAGCTTGAGATCATGGACTGCAGCCTTTACATTCTTCTGTAACATATTTATGATATACTTTAAATTGCAAAGTGTTCAGGCCCTGAGGCAACAGAGCAGCCCCAAACCTTCATGTTCCCTCTTCCATTTTCACAGTTGGGAAGGATTCTTGGTGTTGGTGTGCAGTGTTCTTTTTCTAAACAAATTGTTGACCAGATGACTTCATGCAATGGGTCCAGGTAGAGACCAATAAAAGTTGTGGGGATTTATAGTTTTAAAGAGATAGATGGTGAAAAGGTGAACAGAATATGCTGAGATTTTGGCGACATGTATGAACGAGGCTGCGGCAATTTTCTGTCGTAGCCCTTTTCTTTAGAGATATGAACAGTGGTGCGCCCAAACTTGGCGCATTCTGCACCAGACCCGACACTTCTGAATGCGGCAAGTTGAAGTTGCTTCAGAATCATACAATTGCGCCAAAGTTTGACGCAAAACTGTTCTACATATCCATACCAATTTGAAAGTGGCATGGCTGAGACAAATTTTGCCATAGAATGGGACACATGTACAAAGTGCTATGAGACACTTTTATAGATACCGGTGCCTTCTACATTCCTCTAAAATTGAAATGTTGCCGTCACGTTTCATACATGTTGCATTTTTGTGCATTAAAAAGTTTGTAAAGGCTTTGACCTTATTTTGGATGGCTAATCATTCATTCATATGGGAAGGCAAATTACACATAATGAATGAATGACTTCATTAAAAGGGTGTTCCGGGAGTTTAGAAATCTTGTTTGGCCGCCGGGACTGAACAAGTACGCCCAGGAGGTAAGTATGATCCTTTTCTTCTATTTTTTTATTATGCCCCGTCTGACAAACAAGCTTTTTGAACTCCCAGAACACCCCTTTAAGTGCTGGTATTGAAATGATGGCTGCTGCACAGGCTTTATCCTTTCTGCAATTGCTTAAATCTCTGGTGGTTTCAGTTCAACCACATATTTTAATATTTTAGGAAAGGTTAATGGAAAAACTGATGCGCACAAAGCATTGATTTCCCTTGGTTAAGGCAAGGCAGCATATACGTTGCTGAGTGTTTGGTTTGCTTGCTGTTATTTCATGCATTGTGATCTGTAACCAAACTGTAGTTTTAGACAACAGGAGCCGGAGCAATGACATTCGGACTGTCACTGTATTTATTTGTGATGCTTAATAAAGGGAATGTGTCATCAAAAAATTAGTCACTGTTTAAAGGGGTGTTATCGTTTCATTAAATGGTCTTCAGAATAAGGGGACAGTGAAAACAAGCAACTTTGCAATTGGATGTCATTAGCAAAGCTGCCTTGTTCTCTCAGTGTCCCTTATCTTGTGTTTTTATTTACACTGATATCCCGGGTGGGTCTAATCCCTCCTGATCCCTCCTCCTTGCAATTCACTAGCTGAGAGCTCATTTACATTCTGTACAGCCCCTGGGTCGATGCACGGAGCTGTGTCTCTGACTCAGAGGTAGGGGCCGGAGCCTTTTCTGTCTCCACACCTAGCAGAAACAGACTGCAGCAGATTGTACAATGATAAAACATGACAGTTTTTTGTCCCTGTGCCTAACTCTCCTGCATACACGCAGATCTGTGCCGTTCTTAGAAAGCTGTAATACATCTCCAGCTGTGAGAGATCAGTGCTCAGATTAGATTGAATGCAGCCTGTGGTATGTATACAGCTCTTATAAAATAAGACTGATAGGGAGAGACACAGTGATATGTGGACTTAGAGGGGAGGGGGCGGGGAGTCTCAGGCCAGCAGTGAAGGGGGGATGATGTCATCCAGCTGGGAGGGGAAGAAACGCCCCTGCATTCACAGAGCTGGGAAGCTAAGAGAAGTGTGAATCAGCCGAAGTAAGGAAGTGATACATCCCCTTTAAGTCCCATTTTTATGTCAAACACATTTTTTGGGAATTTTTGGTTGTTTTTTTTTTTTTCTTAAGTCTTGCAGTTTTCACTTTGGCCACTAGGCCTTGTTTGCACTGCTTTAACGGCAGTCAGAGAGATGCTTCACAGCAGCTTCATGCACATAGGAGACTTAAGACTGACTCGGTCCCATTGACTTCTATAGGAGAGTTTCTAGTCATGCTCCGTGACCTGGGAAGAAATCACTGTGCAGGGAGGTGAAAGGGTGAACTGTGACTATCTCCTCTTATGACTGGTGGATCCTGTGTTATCTATTCACACTGGTGTCTCCTTTCAGTTTGACCCTCTTTGTGCTAATAATGAGCAGACAACTGAAAATCTTTCTCTACAGAACAGAAAGTGTCAGACTATTATTAGGCTTAGTGGCCAAAGTGAAAACTGCAGGACTTAAGAATTATTACAAAATATTGAAGTGATATGGAAAATTAAAACAAAATATAACCAAAAATTCTTAAAAAATGTGTTGAACATAAAAATGTGAGTTAAAAAATAAGTCATTTTTGATGATTCATTCCCTTTAAGGTGCCCGAGCACTTTCAGTAGTTGAGGTTGACAGCTATTCCTCCTGTCTTGAAATTGTTTCTGTATTTATCTATGGTGCTTGAGGTGGCCATATACTTTCAGTAGCGGAGGCTGACAGCTGTTCCACTGATCCTCCCCATATACATGCGTACATGTAATTTCCAAAGGGATAGGAGCGAATGCTGCAGTCAGATATAGCTGACAATAGCCTGTCTGTAGGGAGAACATAAGGATTGGGTGTGGAAATTCAACATACCCGATCCTTCCTTCCACCAACATCTGTTGGTGCAGAGGGAGAACCTCATGTATATTTGATAGCTGGTTCTACTAAAATCATTGGATTCAGGTCTCTATTTTCAAATCTGTAAGAAACTGTGCATAAAAGTAATGAAATAACAGATTGCAGCGATGATTGTAGTAAAATGTAATATTCTCAGTAAAGGAACAGAATGCTGAAATGAAAAAAGTCCATAAAGCTAAACAAGTGCCTACAATGTACACCGCGTGAAAATATCTTTCTAATGGCTGCCACAAAGCTTGTATGGGTTATTCTTTAAAGATCTATTCCCATCTCATCGGACATATACCTCAAACGCCTTTAGCTATCAGGGCAGCCATGTACAAAATGTCCCCGCGCACATTAGCAATTCTGGCCCGATATCAGGGGGTGTGCAGGAGGCGGGGCGCACCATAACCGTAGCAAAGCTATAGATTTATAGCTTCAGTACGGCATTTCTAGGCACATTACTGCTGGAACAGGTAGAGCACTTTCAAAGTGGTTTACCTGAGCCAGAAATGTCATACTAGCGCTAGAATGTGCCTGATTTATGACCCGCAGTAGAGCGGGTTCATAAATCAGGCGCATTCTAGACTAACGTTATGGACCACATGTTTAAAACTGTTTAGGTCTAAAACTTACTCTTTTGCCCACAGTAACCTATGGGCAAAAAAGTGAGTTTTAGACCTAAACAGGTTCATACATGTGGCTCTATGTGCATTAAATTTGGCTTTAAAACAGCTAATTTCATACATGTCACCCATCATGTTGATTTGTCATAAATGTCAGAATGTGCCACCTGTCGAGAATGGGAACCCATTACATCTCGCCATCTTTCTTTAGCCCATGGAAGCACAGAATAGAGAGGTGGCCACGCATGAGGGGTTCTGTCCATTCTCTCCTATGGGAGCTCCAAGTACATCTGAGTTTGTTTGGCTGTACTCCAAACCGGCATGAAAATGAAGAGAACTGCACATAGACAGTCCTTTCTCTGCTCTGGGCTTTTATAGTTTTGATCAATAATGTACATTAAGGGTGACAAGTATGTACAGGGCTGTAGCAGAAGTCTGGCGTCTTTTCAGCCCAAAAACTGGTGCAGCCGAGTTTGCTATATTTTTAATCAAGCACACTCCAAAGTTAGGCGCATGAGATCGGGAGGGGCGTGCTGGAGGCGTGTCGCACCACAACCGTATGAAACTACAACTTTATAGCTTCAGTACAGCAAATCCAGGCACATTACTGCTAGAACAGGTGGAGCACTTTAAAAGTAGTTTACCTGAGCCAGAAGTGTTGCTTTGTAGCTAGAAAGCGCCAAATCTATGACCTGCAGTAGAACAGGTTCATAGATTCAGGCGGATTCTACACTAGTAATGCGCACAAAAAAATTACGTCTGAGAGCCAAAATACATACATGTTGCCCTAAGAGCCTCAAGTTTTCATGTATCTAAAGTAGCAGAGATGCTGTTCCAAAAATCCCTATGTTCCCTTTGACTGTTTTTAGTGCTAGCAGAGTGCTGCTGATATTGTGTTGCGTTTGTATTTTACTGCCACACCAGCGTGCACCTATGCTCATTTTTGTAAAAAATATCTTTTTGGATGTGCAGATGAAACATTGTTTTTTTTAGACTATTTATATGAAGGAGTGGCTGCCCCCACTTTGGTTCTTGCACTTCTCCCATCTGCACATCTTACAAAGCCTTTCGGGCTGCCTGTGACATCACCATGCTGTCGGCATGGCAGGGCACAGTGATTGACAGTCATCATGGAGACCAGTACATAGCAGTTATGAAGATCACTGTTAGGCTATGTTCACACGGGCTAAATTCGGCGCACATTTCGCCGCATATTTGCGCTCTAATATGGGTGAGATGCGTGCCGAAATTACGGTAATCCATAGTTCTCATAGAGAACTGATTCTGATTCTTTTTGGCGCACTTCCTTATTCAGTTTGGCATTAAAAGGTTTGACGTTATCACAGTGGTATGTTGTGTTTGCTTTACAACATACAAACTGCATTGTATTACTCAAGGTAAGATAGGCAAGATGACATTTGTATAGCGGTGGCTTAAGCTGAGAAGCTTGCCATTCTTTACAAGATGTTCTCGGATTTATTCTTGGATGAGATGTTAATGTACTTTTAAGGTAATTTTGGCAATAGGCCACTTGTGGCCTGTAGATTGGTAAATATCAGGCTTCCGCTGTTCATAACAATAAAGAGGCTATGACACCATGTCCTTGTCATAGCTTACACAGTAGCTCATCCATACAAGTGGCCGTGCATGGTACAACAGCTCAACCCATTCAGTACCCACTCAGCTTAAAGGGGTTGTCTCATCTCACTGTTTCATAGAGAAAAGCAGCATTATTTCATTCATGTATCCTGTCACTTCCTGGTTAAGTTGTATGTAATTAGCATATGAGCTCCGTGTATTCAGACTTCTGTTAATTAGTCTAGATTAGATAAACAATCTCCTTCTCTGAAGTCAAGAGAATCTTGAGTGCTAAAGTAAGCAGTAGTAATTAGTTTATTTTGTCTGAAAAATCAGATAACACACAAGCTCTCAGGCTGCCAGCAGTCCTGTGCCATGACCTGTGTGATGCAGTCACTCCCTGCTATCCGATAAGACAAACAGCAGGGGAGAACAAGCAAACAGGTCGGTCACTAGAGAACCAGAAAGCCCTCAGAAGGTGATAAAATCATTTGTGGCTCCTCGACAAAAAAAAAATGAACAAAGCAATATATTTTGAAAACATCTTCATTTAGTGTTCCCTACCTGTTGAAAGCTAATCTTTGTAGTGTAACAACCCCTTTAAAGGAGTTTTGCCACTAAGCAAAATTCCCTTTGGAGGCCAGCCTGTAGCTTGCTACGAGCTGGCTTCAGAGAACAAGGAGATTGGCTGTGCTTGCTCAGTTCTTCCTGTTCTTTTCTATGGCAGTTCCAAATATATTCCAACAACACTAGAAAACCACTATATAGCCAACCTCAGATTAACTCCACAATCCATTTTAAGCATTACAATCATGAGGAAACAATAATTAAGTATTTGTATCCTTTATCATGATAGCATTAAAAAATATACATGAAGACATATTAAAATACGATCTCAAAAAGGAAATATTACCAAAGAATAAATATATACACAATGATTAATGATCTGTAGCCACATGATAAAAGCAGATGGAAAATAATCACTTAGAAATACTTAGATATTAAAAGTAATGTGCTCACAGAAATATAAACCAATGTAAATATGTATCTAAATTGCCCAAATTAATTTGGAATTAATAATATTTGCATAAAATATAAAGTGCAAAAAACCCAGTGCACCAAAGGTACAATAGATAGATAGATACATCCCTCTAAAAGTATAAGTGCATATGACACGTATATCAAATAGTAAATCATATATAGAAGAATACTATACATACAGCAAGAGAAAAAGAATTTAAATACATTTTAATACACAATTTTAAGATATAGACATGATCATAGATATAACAATTATCAATATTACAAGATAGTATTTCCCAATCAGTTTATGGAGAAAGGTTTCCCTACACGCGTTTTGCACTAGTGACGTCTTCAGGGGACACCAATACAGTACGCATATTGGTTTATATTTCTGTGAGCGCATTACTTTTATTATCATGTGTATTTCTATGTGATTTTTTTTCCATCTACGTTTATCATGCGGCTATAGATCATTAATCATTGTGTATATATATGTATTCTTTGGTAATATTTCCTTCGGTATATGTACTATCCCCATTTTTTTTTAGATCGTATTTTAATATGTGTCTTCATGTATATTTTTTATGTGTCTTCCCGTCCTTTGCTACAATCCGGCCTCCAAAGGGGATTTTCCATTATGCCAAAATCCTCCTAAGGGAATGAGGTGCAGTACTAGTAGGCACAGCCGCCCATACCGAAAGTCTGCTGTGCTTGTATAACCAATGGAAAGTACTCCTCATAGTGCTGAATGTCAGGAGCTCAAAGGACAGACCCTTCCCGATCAAAAACCCTGGCAAGTCCTAAAACTGGGCAGACACATTTCATAGCTGTCGGTCAAATGCATATCTAGCAGACGGCTATATCTTCTGATCCCTCAATACATATGTATGCTCAAATTGGCTGAGCGTCAATGTGTTCCATCTGGGAATTAGGTAGAAAGTCGGTGCCAACAGGCTATCTCCATGAGAACAAAAGGATCGGGCATTTAAAATCCAATTGCTTTATTTCTAATCTTTCTCACTCTCTCACTAGAAACGTGCCCATCTCCCTGTCGTTACTTTGTTTTTATAGAGCATTTTTTAATATGGTATTTAGCTGCTTACCCTGTGTAATGTAGCTGATTTTTATATGGCATTCAGCTGGGTCAATTAATCCTTACAGCTATAATGTTGTGGTTGGAGAGTCAGAGGGAAGTTGCAGCCAAGTTATTGTGGACTCATTTCAACTAATAGAAGCTGTTAAAGATGCTTTCTCATGGTGCGTTTTTTGATGCGGTTTTTGGATGTGTTTTTTTGTGCACAACATTAATTACTGTGCATTTCTTCACAAAAAACGCATCCAAAAACCGCATCAAAAAATGCACCAAAAAACGCACTGTGTGAAAGCACTCTAAAGGATGTGGTTAAAGAGGACCTGTGACCTCTCCTGATAGGTCTGTTTCAGTAAATCTTTCTGTTCCCTGTGAAATAACAATTCTGGGGCATCTTCTCTTATAACTCTGTGTTGTGCTGTTCCTCTGTTATTCCTCCTAGAAATGTATTGCTGAATCTGTCAGGTGGGTGTTACCACCTAGGGGGTGTGTCCTGTACATTCTGACATTGTCCAATCAGTACTGACAGTCAGCATGTGCAGGGACACACCCCTTTAAAAACTTGAAAAACTAGAAGGTAACACCCACCTGACAGGTTCAGTAATACATTTCTAGGAGGAATAACAGAGGAACAGCACATCACAGAGTTATAAGACAAGAGGCTCCAGAATTGTTATTTCATGAGGACACAAGGATTTATTAACACAGACCTGTCAGGAGATATCACGGGGTCTTTTTAAAGGGATGGGTTTACTATTTAGCACAGGAGTTAGGGTCTTTGTTAGGATCATGGGGGCCACTGAAGTGGACTGGCTTTGCTAAAATGTTAATTTAGTGGCCCCTTCATCATTGTCTTTTCAGTTGCTGTTCTATATTTCATAAAGTTGGGTGGGGGAATCTAACAAAATCCCCATACAAACTTGCAAAACATTTTTTTTTGAGTTTTTTTTTTTTTTATTAAAATTATCAAAACCAAAATAATGGTTTTTATGTTTATTTACAACATATGTTTAATGCATTTGGGTCACTTTGCTAGTGTGCTAGGACTGATCCCATATCCAAAAATCTTAGGGGGAAATTGAGTAAAGTGGTCTACCATACAATGATTTTCATCCATAATATGAAAAAATGCACCACATTTATTAAGAGGCTTCTCTTGAAAAGCAAATTAGCAGGCATAGATTTATTAGAGGAACAGATTTTTATTGTAATGAACATCGTATGCTCTAATTATCCGTGCCTATTTGTCTTCTCCTTTCAGCTGTGATGTTAAGCTGTGTCTGTACAGTCTGTGTTTGCAGAGCTTACCTCTTCTGGATACTGAACTTCGACAGGAGCAATACACGGTAAGATCAGAGGGACAGATTTATTTAGACCAGCTTTTCATGCTCTAGACCAGCGGTCCCCAAACGTTTTTCCACCAGGGACCAGTTTTATGGAAGACCATTTTTTCAGGACCGAGTGTGGGCGTGGCTATCGGGGCAGGGCTATGTGGCCGGGGCTATTGGGGCGGGGTTATGGAGGGGGTTGAAGGTTTAAAATTACAGACACAAAAAAAACACAATAAAGTGTATACACATTTAGGGGAATAGTTATTATATAACTGCAGACTGATTGTCAGCTCTGTGGGTCAGCATTATATAATACTGACCCACAGAGCTGACAATTAGTCAGCGGTAATATTTATCAGCCCTGTGGGTCAGAATTATACATGTATATAATATACATATATAATCAGCCAGGGGCGTAACTAGAGAAGCCTGGGCCCCATAGTAAACTTTTGGATGGGGCCCCCTACCCTCCCTGCCCTCGCCAGCCTCCCTGACCACAAACAATTACCAGGACATGCAGTTACTAGATAATACAAGGGGCAAATACCTCACCATACTTCTCACTATCATACTGCTACCATAAATACCCCACTATACCATGATCAAAATTACCAATAAAGCTACTACATAAGGACCAGATTATACCGCCAGAACACGACCACAAATACCGTCACATATTGACTGAATAACACCCCTACTCTATTACTCATCAGTATACAAAGACCAATAGTACCGTCATATAGTGACCATATAGTGGTAGGTATCAGTGTGCACAGGTACCCTACAGACTGTATATTAACCCAATACAGTCACCATATAGTGATACCAGTGTACACAGACTCTGCAGACACAGGTGGGACTCACAGGTGACGTTCCTCCGACAAGTCAATATGTAGACAGGCAGGGCTTAGGGTAGGCTATAAGGGCCCCATACATGCAGGCAGGGCTTAGGGTAATCTATAGGGGCCCCATATAGGAAGGCAGGGCTTAGGATAATCTATACCCATATAGGCAGACAGGGCTTAGGTAGTCTATAGGGGTCCCATATAGGCAGGCAGGGCATAAGTAGTCTATAGGGGCCATATATGTAGTTAGGCAGGGCTTAGGGTAGTCTATAGGGGCCCCCATATAGGCAGGCAGAGTTTAGGGTGGTCTATAAGGGCCCTCATATAGGCAGGGCTTAGGGTGGTCTATAGGGGCCCCCATATAGACAGGCGGGGCTTAGGGTGGTCTATAGGGGCACCATATAGGCAGACAGGATTTAGGGTGGTCTATAGGGGATCCAATATAGGTAGGCAGGGCATAGGGCAGTCTATAGGGGCTTACTTAAATGGGCCCGCAGAGCTGATTACATGAGCGAGACTACCGGGAGAGCAGACATGTCAGCAGCTGCCCCGGGACAGGGGCCCCGTGGCAGTTGCTACGTCTGCTACCCCGGTAGTTCCGCCCCTGTAATCAGCTCTGCGAGCCCATTTAAGCAGGTCCTCCAGTGGGTAGGTATCTAGTTCCCCCATTAGGTAGGTATATAGGCCTTTCCCAATAGGTAGGAATATGGGACCTTAGTAGGTAGTGATATAGGCTGCCTTCAGGTAGGTGGGTAGGTAGGTATATAGGAACCTTATAGCTAGATATATAGATCCTCTTTAGGTAGATAGATATGTTAGCACCCTGTATGTAAGTCCAAATGTAGCCCCGGTCAATAGGTAGGTATGTAAGTCTTTTGTCGATAGATATATAGGTCCCCCTAAAATAGTTATATCCTCCCTGTAGGTAGTTACATGCCCCCTGTAGGAAAATATGCCCCCTGTAAATAGTTTTATCCTCCCTGTAGGTAGTCACATACCTCCATATATATACACCCCCTTTATGTAGCCAAATATATGCCCCCTGTAGTAATTATAGAGGTATATGCCCCCTGTAATTATAGATACAGATAGGGCCCCTGCAGTGAGTGTAGAGATATTCCCCATGCAGTAATTATAGAGATATTCCCTCTGTAATAATTATAGATAGAGCCCTCCCTTCAGTAACTATAGATAGAGACAGGCCCTCTGTAATAATTATCGATAGAGATATGCCCCCTGTAGTAATTATAGATAGAGATATGCTTTCTGTAGTAATTATAGAGATATACCCCCTGTAGCAATTATAGATAGGCCCCCCTTAGTACCTATAGATAGCGATAGGCCCCCTGTAGTAATTATAGATAGATAGGCCTCCCCTTCAGTAACTATAGATATAGATAGGCCGACCTGTAATAATTATAGGTAGAGATATGCCCCCTGTAGTAATTATAGATAGAGATATGCTTTCTGTAGTAATTATAGAGATATACCCCCTGTAAGTAAATAGCCAGGCTAATAAAAAAAATAAAGTTACTCACCTTTCCCCGATCCTCTGCAGAGCTGCTTTCTCCAGGAGCCGGCGTCCGGCGAGACCCAGCGGTGCAAAGGGTGTGACGACACTGCTGAGCGCCATATCTACAACGATTGGGAAAGCAGTGATGTTAATGAACAACCCCTGCTTTCTCCCTGGTGATGCGTGCAGTTGCTAAC
Organism: Phyllomedusa bahiana; assembly: GCA_025379985.1. Taxonomy (NCBI): domain Eukaryota; kingdom Metazoa; phylum Chordata; class Amphibia; order Anura; family Hylidae; genus Phyllomedusa; species Phyllomedusa bahiana. The sequence goes on along the minus strand of JAODAL010025681.1, from coordinate 17,543 downwards.
TCTGTGCGGCCGACTTGCAACAGCCGAGAAGAGTAGATGCCGACCACCCGGACTAAAGTCAGTAGGCGGTCAGCATAATTTGGAGCTGAGGCCGTGGACCGGCAGAGGATGCTTCATGGCTCGGTGGTTGGGGACCGCTGTGCTAGACCCTGTTTCAAACTCAAGGCCCATAGGCTGAATCTGGCCCATCCCCCCTTTTTATGTTACCAACAAGAGTTTAGACACAGCAAGTAGGGATAGACAAGGTCCAGACACAGAGGAACTGGCTATCCGCTTTCCCTGCCAGATGCAGCCAGTACCCAGCAGAGCCAGTGGTGTCAGTACAGGTAATGGGAGCCATGTTGGATTTGAAGTTCTGGTGTACATCTCTACCGCACTCTCCTCAGCAACTCAATGGTGGTGGCACAGATCTGACAGCCATACCCAAGCACCCTAGCGACCTCCAGGGTAGAAAGCTCTGTGTTAGAGGTGGAAGAGGCTGTCTGTTATACAACTGACCACGTGGCGCACTATGACACTTTGAGGGCAAGTATGATGCTGATAAAGCCCTCGATGAAAATGAGTTTGACTCCCTTTCACAAGACTAAGCAATATGCCTAAAGCCTAAGATCTGTCGAATTTATCAAGAAGTTCACACCCACATGGCTTTCCATTCACCAGTGTTGGTCTAGGTTTCTGAGATACTTTATAGGTAATATGTTGGGGCTGTGGAGGATATAACTCTCCTGCTAAGCCTGCCCAATTTTCTGAATCACACTGCAAAGACCAACTGCCGGTTAGATCTTTCGACCAGTATTTGGTCTTTTTTGGCACACATGGGGACGGCATTTTTCCACGGTTTGCGGATTCAAGCCCTCCTCCTTCGCACCCACATGTTCATGTTCTGCCCGAAAACCAGGCAGAAGAATGAACATGCTCTAAGTTTTTCGTTACGCCGGAGGTGTCAAAAACCGTCCGGTGGAAAATATGTTCAGTGGGGACTGAAACCGCAAGCCATCTGAGAAACTGACCAATAACCCTTGTGTGAGGACGAGCCCTTATCAGGCCTAGTAGTCAGTGAAAAATGCAGGATTTTTTAAAATTATACTAAAAACAACCAAAAAGTTCTTTAAAAATGTGCTTAACATAACAACATGAGTTAAACAATTATGTCATTTTCTGATGAACAATTCCCTTTAAGCCCTGCCCGAGCTCAGCTGTCCACCACCATGCTTTAACCAATGGCCTGGTGTTAATGAGTCGTGATTGTGAGCCATTCGCTGGCCTCATAGGTCATGTGCCCACATGTATGGTGTGTGACCACCGAGGCCGTAATCATGTGAGCCATGAATGGGGCTTCATCAGTGACAGACCAATGGGAGACATGGCAGTGCTGGAAGAGTAGTAAGTACTGGTTCATTTTTAAGTGCTTTAGTGCTGTAGGAAAGTTTTAACAGTATTGGAAAAAACTTTTAAAAGATGAGGCATGTCATGTAATACATGATCATCCTCCAGATTAGGAGCCACAGTTTTTAATTACTTTGATCTGTCTTTATAAAGTGGTTCAATAGGGAGGACTTCCCTCTGGGATGTCAATATGTACAGTACAATAAGGACACATGGAGGGGGTTGGTCTTAATTACCTCTAAAAAAAAAAGTAATTTCCACATGAAATAAAAAAAAAAAATAAAAAAAAAATCAAGCCCCGTTTTTGGCTGTTATCACTGTTCACATTGTGGTTAGAACCTAGTCCACATTTTTATGGAATATAGATGTGCGTGTCAATGAAGGCTTACCTGTTGTTCAAGCAAAACGTTCATTAACAACCCCTATTTAGGTTAATGATGAAGATGGCAATGCTAAGAAGTTATTCCTATGCTCGGATAAATGCCTAATTGGTGGGGGTCTCACATCTTACATCCTTCCCTGATTACTTTCTTCAAAGTGACTCTTATACACCAATTCAAATTAGTGATTTTTTTTTGTTTTCTACTTTAAAGCTTTTCTGTGTAGACTGGGACAGAAGTAGCAGAGCCACCTTATCCTTACAGTGCAGGATGTTTTATAACAGATGACAGCTCCATTGTACTGTAGAAGGCCTAGATAATGGTGTTGCCCAATAAATCTCTTCTTCTCACTGACGGTTTAGTGAGTTGTTGTTTATAATGATTTTCTACCTAATGTGTTGGAAATCGGCTCTCCATGCAGCATTTTTCAAGTGAATATTTACATATCTGTTAATCTGCAGCATAAAGCATAGGCCCCTGATCATAGCTCTGGAAAGAAGCTGTAGACACAATTATACCAGTCACTATGGATAATGCCTAAGACTGTTCATCCACTCCGGTGTGCTCATGATGTGTGTCCAGCACAGACAAGCAATGCTATGATTGATCTATTTGGGACATGCTTATCTTTGACTTTGTGTCTTTAATGTGCTGCTGAAATTGGGGATAAAATATGTTCTGCAGACTATAGGTCATAACATATGTCTCTATTACTTGAAAATAAATTGCTCTGCTACAACCTCTGAGCCCAGTATTCACTAGAACATTGATTTTTCTTCTCTCTATAATCTTGTGCTCTAGATGTTCGTACAGATTCTCCGTATAAACCTGACTAACCTACTGCCGGAGAAGAAGATTGATAGGGAACTGTGCACGCACATTATTTCATCGCAGGAAGCGGTAAGATGTCACATTGGCCTGATTGTTGGCTTATGTGGAATAAGGTTTTTAAGGATGCTGGGGGTTAGAATCCAGTACTTAGCTGCTCACTTTCCTGTATTTGTTTATGGTCTTGATTTAGTCTAAAGTTCCACATTGTTTAAAGCAGGGGACTCGGGTAAATGGGCCGCACACAAAAAAAAATTACGGGCCGCGGTAAATTAAAATTATAAATTAAAGACCAGATTGTTATGAACGCGGCGATGCCAGATAATTTTTCTGTGCAATAAGCTTTTTTTATGTTTAATGGGTGGTTTGTGCTTTTTATTTTTTTTTTTCTTTATTTTTCATTTTTTTTACATTCCTCATTATGGGACTGTATTTTGCCCACTGTCAGCGAGCCAGTCAAGCCCAGCTTCAAAGTTTTGATATATTTCCTTGCCTTTTGTCGATCATAGCTTTTTATTTTTTTTATCACAATAGCTAAAAAACGCCTTGTTTTCTATGGAGATGATTATGTTTTGTACCTATACATTAGTTTTGAATTCAATTTACCTTGGTCTATCTGCCCGTACAAAGTATGGATCTGATTAGGGTCCTAGGGATTTAAAGGGTTAAACAGGGATCAGTGTTTCCTCTGATCTCTGCTATTAGAGTGGGGATGTGGCTGTTGCCGCACTGCTGATTGTATGGCATAGTTGCGTGATTGGCATGACAAGTATCCTCCTCCAACCCAGGAGGAAATGCACGCATGTGTTAAAGGGGTTGTCTCACTACAAGGATTGCTTTTTATGTTAAAGATCTTGCAAAAACAAGTCACTTTGCAATATATGTCCATTAACAGTGTCCTACCTATCCCTAGATATCCCCTCTTGTATGGGCTGCATCAGCTCCTCAGGTCACTATAGCTACAGACCTGTTTAGTCTCTCCTGATAGGCTGCCAGCACTGGTTGCTATAGCTACAGACCAAGGTTCTACTCTGGCCTAGTAGAAGCCAGTAAACACGCCCCTGAATTCAACATGAAACCAAGAAAACAGGACTGAGGTGAGATAAATCAATTTAGTGAGACAATCCCTTTAAAGATGCTGGATTTAAGAGAGGAGAGGTGGCAATATAACGTTTTTAGGCATAGCCCAACTCAAGAACACATTGTATTTCTGCATGCCCGATCCTTTGTTCCCTAGGAAATAAGCCGCTACCAGAAATGCTTAGAACTTCTTCCATAACTGAAATAAATCTGAATATGTGGCTCATCAATGTATGTATGTTCATGAAGGAGATGGGAAGAGGGAGCTGGTCAACCTTTTGTGCAACATTTAGGGCCTCATGTATCAAACTGTTTAGGTCTAAAACTCACTCTTTTGCCCATAGTAACCTATGGGCAAAAAAGTGAGTTTTAGACCTAAACAGGTTCATACATTTGGCCTTTAATTTTTATGATCATCTTAAATCTATGTTATAGGCCATGAGCAAAATACTGGTCAGAGATACAGTAACCATTGGGATTGAGTATCTGCAATTAGTTTGAGTAATTTTTCTTCATCCAGGAACTGGAAGAGCTTGAGCAGAAATACCGTTCAAGATTGATGTCAAACAAGTCGTCTCATGGAAAGGTTTCAGAATCTCAAACCATGGAAGATATTGAAAGGAGGGAGAGAGAATATTCTGACCTCCTCATACAAAACGTATGTTCGGAATGCACTCTGTTTCTTATGACAGTGTTTTTTCTGTTTTTGGCATGATGATAGATTGAGCCTATTTTATGGCAGTGCTCCCCAATTTGTGGCCTGCAGATATTGCAATGTTACCATCCTCATCATACCCTGACCACCACAGGCATGCTGAGAAGTGACAGAGGACTTTTCTCTTCCATAGAGAATTAAGTTTAAGAGTTTTCACCTAGTCTGTAAGGTGTAAATGAAGTAATTTCTGCACCACAAATCATGGCCGACATTTTGGAACCTTAAAAACCACATTCATGTTAGTGCTTTTCTGTTGAGTACTGTGACACTCAGTCATCCAGCCGCCATCTTGGACCGGCTCTGGGGGTTTTAGCTCATGGAATCACCGTCTTTGGTAAAGCAGATGGCACTCCGACACCGGCTTCAGTTTATCCTGGCTTCAGACAGTTTTATTTTTCAAACAGGATAAGTACAGGAAAAGAACCATAGCACAAATAAAATCCTCGGCCGTCTAGCCACTAAATATACATAAACAGTCCCTCTCTACTCAGGGTCTGTGCCTATCACACAGCACCACATACCACAGTGTTCTCACTGTATACTTTTAGGCTTCCCTCAAGCCTCCGGGGCCAGAGCCTCTCACCAGCTCCACTGCTGCTCCAGGTTCTGGCAGCAACCACACCCCCCCGATCACTTGCAGTGGGAGGCCTTTAATAGGTCTCCAGAGACATACAAAAAAACGGACCTAGAATGCGGGAACAGCCACCCACCCAACACTATGGCTGTCCCAAAAAAAACACCCCATACATAGCCGCCTAACAGCTATTATTCTTGCCACTACTGTAATTGTCAGTAATATATCATTACTGACACAATATAGGTGGCTTTTCTCCACCGAGACCAAGTCCTCGTGGCGCATCTGCAGCAGGTCTCTGGCTGCACACCCTCTAGTGGCAGAAACCTGCAACTATCGGAGGTCACTCTGCCACAGTACATAAAAATGTTATAATTTACGAGCAGCATATGCCTTATGATTTTCAAAGACCGTTATCAATTGTTACTAATGCCTTTTTAACTACCAATTAACAAAATAAAATCACTGAAAAATGGGACATTATTTACTTAAAATCACAGAAAAATGGCCATACTCATATCACAATGGCAGGACAAAAAACATTCCCAGAAGGGGGCATTAACAGTCCCAAGGCTACATGGAATAAGGTGCATAGGTGCAGATACCAATGAGCAATCACTCACACACCTATCCCTAAGGGGAGCAATCTTAGTACATAACTTCTGTGACAAGACAGAAGTTATCGAGGGCCGATATATATCACCGTGGTTCAGGGCCGTGGTGAAGTAAGCCGGATTATATAGGTCCATAACCCCCGGCTACGGACAAGTTATGTAAGCTAGCATGACTGCTGACAAGAAGTTGTATTCCGGGCCGACTTTTTACTGGAGCAGTCTTAGAGTTGGGAGGGATGACTGCTCCCACATATCCAGCCCAGGTTTTCCCTGGCCTTTATAAGCCAGGAAGTCAGGTGGGTTCAAGGAGGTGTGTGACTCCACGCCTGGAGTTGTAAAGGGATGGTCTTCTGTGTTGATCTCTGTCAGACAAGTTGGACAACCTACACACTGCCTTACGGTAAGGGAACACAACCAGTTTATGTGAACCCTTTTGGAACCTGATGAAAGGTTGACCTACTGTTTGTTTGCACCCTGCTGAAGAGAAAGCTATTTGTGTTACCTGTGGACTTGTTTAGTAAAAACCCATTTAATTTAAACTTTGGCTGTGTCTGTGATCCCTGTCATGGAGCTGAACCCCCCCACACTTCACATTGTATAAAAAGCAGCTCACACAGTTAAGTACTGCTGAACTTCAAAAATACTGATAAAAAAAACACTACTATCCATGAGGGGAGTGATTTGCTAGTAGATAAGGCTTATAGAGGGTTTCAGTTTTATGGTTATGTCTGGTGCACTATGCCGGCTTAAACCAATTGGTGATGCTCCTTAGCCTCTGTCTACACTGTACAGAAAAACGTCCGGTTTTTTCAGCGTTGTTCGTTTTCTAAAAACACTGGAAAAAACGACTGAAATCATCTCCCATAGACTCTAATGTTAAACCCTCCTGCTGTCTACACTGAGCTTCTTTTTTCTGCTCGTTTTTTTTACTGGTCATATTTTGCAACATGTTCTAAAAAAAAACGCCAGAGCCGGGCAGAAAATTTACTACAGGAGTCTATGGAAAGCGCCGGACGTCTTTTGGTGCGTTTTCGCAGCGTTTTTTGAAAACCCACCCAGGAGACCCAAGTCCCACCTATATTGGGTGTTAATAAAGGATATATCTTATCAAATTTGCATACATGTGTCCGATGTGTCCTTGTTCGCACCATTTGTAATAAAATGATCATGCTTTGGTCACTAACGATTTTTGCGCAATTCATATTTTTTTCGCTAAAAATACATTTTTTACCGATTTTTGTGTTAAAATCCTTTTCTTAACATATTTTGGCGCTAATAAAGTTCTCGCTTCTGACGGCAAAAATAAATTTTTTACGGATTTTGGCGCAAGAATCCATTTTTTTTTAACGGATTTTGGTGTTAAAATCCTTTTCTAAACATACTTTGGAGCTAATGAAGTTATCTTGCTTCTGACGCCAAAAATACGTTTTTTTACGGATTTTGATGTTAAAATCCTTTTCTTAACATATTTTGGCGCTAATAAAGTTATCTCGCTTCTGACGCCAAAAATACGTTTTTTTTACGGATTTTGGCGCCAGAATCTGTTTTCTTTACGGATTTTTGCACTAAAATACTTTTCTTTACAGATTTTGGCCCTATAAAGTTATTTCTGACGCCAAAAATCCGTTTTTTTTACGGATTTTGGCACTAAAATACTTTTCTTTACAGATTTTGGCGCTAATAAAGTTCTCGCTTCTGACGCTAAAAATACGTTTTTTTTTTACAGATTTTGGCGCAAGAATCCGTTTTTTTAAATGGATTTTGGCACTAAAATACTTTTCTTTACAGATTTTGGCGCTAATAAAGTTATCTCGCTTCTGACGTCCAAAATACGCTTTTTTACGGATTTTGGCGCCAGATCCGTTTATTTATGGATTTTGGCGCTAAAATCCTTTTCTTAAGTTTGTTAACGCCAAAATATGTTAAGAAAAGTATTTTGGCGCCAAAATCCGTAAAAAAAACTTATTATTAACGTCAGAAGCGAGATAACTTTATTAGCGCCAAAATCCCCCAAAAAATGGACTAAATGGCTAAAATCTATAAAAAAACATATTTTTGGCGACAAACGCAAGAACTTTATTAGCGCTAAAATCCGTAAAAATGCAGATCTTAGCACCAAAATCCGTTAAAAATGGACTTTAGAGCCAAAATCCGTAAAAAAACGTATTTTTGGCGAAAAACGCAAGATAACTGTATTAGCCCCAAAATCCGTAAAAATGCAGATCTTCGCACCAAAATACGTCAAAAAATGGACTTTAGAACCAAAATCCATAAAAAAACGTGTTTTTGGTGACAAATGCGAGATAGGTTTATTAGTGCTAAAATCCATAAAAATGCAGATCTTTGCACCAAAATCCATAAAAAATTTACTTTAAAGCCAAAATCCGTAAAAAAAAAGTATTTTTGGCGACAAACGCGAGAACTTTATTAGCGGCAAAATCCGTAAAACGACTTACAAGATGACATATAAATGCAATAATGTGCTTTATATCGCCTTTTGTAGGGCGGAGTTACATCCAATGGCTTAATTTATGCATACATTAAAAAACAGGCTTGAAGACAAGCAAAAAACGCGGCAAAAAAACTCGAAATCGCGGCAAAAAACTGCCGTTTTTTCAGCTGCTTTTGACAGGCAGTGGACAGAAAACTCAGCTTCATGAATGTTTTTAGTAATTCGTTTTCAGGTCGTTTTTTGTACACTGCAGAGTAGACATAGCCTTACTATTCGGTTGAGTAGGTTGTCTTGCATACTTCAGGTGCCCAACACAATATACGGACACTCCCTGCTACCCAGTATTACAGAGCAAAACTGCATCCTAAAAAAAATATCAAACATTGGGTTTTTACCCAACATGCAGTTATGTACTGAGCATTTGGATAGTTTTGTGAGTGATGGTTCATCAGTATTGTGCACCTGTGCAGCGCTTCCCATGTAGCACTGGAGCTTTTATTGCCTCGTATTGGGAATGCTTCTTTGTCCAGCCATTGTGCAGTAAGTATGGCTGTGTTTCTGGGATTTTATGTTAAAATATACAGTTGGCACATGCTTCCTGGCGCACATGCCTTTGGGAAATTCCTCATCACCTGCAACAAAAAGACACTTTAGACAAAAAAGCGACCAGCGCTGTATCTGCATAAAATTGTGATGTTTCTTCACTTCAAAGATGATTCCTTCTTTATTCACATATAAACAATATGTTTTGACCAGGCAGCACAATAAAACGGGAATATCTACCTCTACTGATGTGTTTCTGACCTGATTTGCAATCATAGCCCTTTGTGCTTCATAGAAGTATTGTGTACGTTGTTTTCTTTTAGTTAGAAGGATTCTGGAAGCAGATTGAGAACGTCCATCAGTTGCTTCACGACAAAGCAAAATGTTCCTATGATGAAGCTGAAAGGATAATGATGAACGTGATCTTGAAAATGATCGTTGTAGAGAACGTCCTGTGTGAGTCCCAGGAGGAACTGGCAATGGTAATTTACATGTCACTTGCTGGGTGAATGCCTATGGTTATTTCATGTGATTGGTAAATATCAATTGTACATGTGCTCCATTTTAGGATTTTTGAGATGTTATCATTACATAAAATACCCAGGTCGATGTCAGAGCTATGGATGAAGTAATTGGGATGGGGATCTTCACTGAATTGTGTATGCCAATGAGCTCTAGGGAAGAGTGCTAAGTCTTTGGTGCCACTTACTAGAAGTAGCATTCCTTAAAGTCACATCCGACCCTTTAAAGAGCTTTGGAATTTAACTAGGGACCGTAACCCAATCCAGCAAGTCCTCCATATGGAGAAAGTCTCCTATTTGGAAACAGCTCCTTAAAGTCACATCCGAACCTTTAAAGAGCTTTGGAATTTAACTAGGGACCGTAAACCAATCCAGCAAGTCCTCCATATGGAGAAAGTCTCCTATTTGGAAACAGCTTTTTGGGGCTGTATTTTGGTAAGAATGGAAAGATTAGCTTAAAGGGAATGTGTCATCAAAAATGAGTCATTGTTTAAGTCCCGTTTTTATGTTAAACATATTTTTTAGTACTTCTTGGTTGATGTTTTTTTTAATTTTTCATATCACTGTTAATATTTTTTAATGATTCTTAAGTCTTGCAGTTTTCACTTTGGCCACTAGGCCTTGTTTGCACTGCTTTAACAGCAGTCACAGAGAAGCTTTACAGTAGCTTCATGCACATAGGAGACTTAAGACTGACTCAGTCCCATTGATTTCTATAGGAGAGTTTTCTATTCATGCTCTGTGACGTGGGAAGAAGTCACTGTGTGGGGAGGTGAAAGGGTGAACTCTGACTATCTCCTCTTGTGACTGTTGGCTCCTGTGTTATCTATTAACACTGGTGTCTCCTTTCAGTTTGACCCTCTTTGTGCTGATAATGAGCAGACAACCGAGAATCTCTACAGAACAGAAAGTGTCAGACTATTATTAGGCTTAGTGGCCAAAGTGAAAACTGCAGGACCTAAGAATTATTAAAAAAAATATTGAAAGTGATAAGGACAATTAAAAAAAAAATAACCAAAAATTCTTAAAAAATGTCAGTTAAACAGTAAGTCATTTTTGATGACACATTCCCTTTAACCCAATCCAGCAAGTCGTCTATACGGAGAAAGTCTCCTATTTGGAAACAGCTTTTCTGGGTTGTATTTTGGTAAGAATGGAAAGAATAGCTTAAGAGCCAGGCAAAACTATACTTCTAAGGCCATTGTACTGCTGATTGTTGGGAGTCCTCTTACAGGGGTTGTACAGAATTAGAGAAAGGATTGGCTTTTCCCCAGAAAAAGTGACACACTTGTCCACAGGATGTATCTGGTTTTGCAATTCAGCCCATTGACTTGAATGGGGATTTGGAGCAATACCATACGCATCGCTTGGACAAAGTTTGGGATGTTTCTGGTATATATAGATTCTTTTATTTTAATCCTAAGCAAACCTTTAAACTTTTAAGTAATGGAGAACAGAGAAAATCAACCCTGGTTCACAAGTACATAGATTTCAGTGGAGAGTGAAAGTCTACGCACAGCCACCTCTCCATAAAAAAAGGACTAGGTGCTGCCATTCTCGGGATCGGCATGGGTTGCAGCAGGGGTACCCCTGCCGATAGGACACTGTTTGCATATCCTGCTTTATCAGTTTCTCTGTTAGTCGGTAACATTGCTGGATGTATAACAGCTACACAAAACCCGATGTATTATTCTCGTTTTTATCAGTACAAAGTAATATCATGTATTGCATTGTTTATTCCTGAAAGGAAATCCAAGAAAAAATGATCCGCTGGGAACACATGGCAAAGGTAGTGGAATCCCTGAAGTATCAGATACAGGAGGAAAGCGAATGCAGACTCAATGCAGTTTCCAAAACGCTAGAGCAATTGACAATAAAGAAGAAACTGACGGTGAAACAGAGGGAGAGACACCTTACCGAGCTCTTCAAAGACTTCTGGGAGGAGGTGTCCAGATATAACAGAGGTGAGAGGACAGTCAGAAGGTAATGGTTACTACTGAGCAATGTCCCCAACAGCCTGGTCAGTAGTCTTTGGCTGTTCAGGTTTCTATTGAAATGTTTTTTGCATTTGTTTAACCTTTGAACTCTGTGGGTGAGTCAGCCTGTAATTAAAGGGTTTGTCTTGCTACAATGATTGGGTTTTAATTAAAAGATCTTTAAAAAACAAGCAGCTTTGCAATGTATGTTCATTACAAATGTCCTACTGATTTTGAGTTATCCCTGTTAGTAGTAGTACATCAGCTTCTCAAATCTCTATAGCAGCAGGCCTGTTGATCTTTATCTCACTGGCTGTCAGGTTTGATGACTCATCACCTTCTGAATACAGGTCAGAGCAGAGAGCCCCTCCCACACAGAATGCTTCTGTAGTGGAGGGAGGGGGGAAGGCTCTGGCTTCTGTGTCTGTGCTGCCTGGATTAACCCTGTGTGTGCCTGCTTCCTCCTGTTCTCTACACAGATTGAGGAGAGCAGAGGTGAGGCTGATCAATATATGTGACAGCAGTGACCCTGTGTGTTACTATAATCATGATGTGTCTGTGGAGCTGTGACTATACTAATAGAACAGATCAGGAGGGCATGTGAATGCTTCATGCTCTGCTGTATTAGTGACACATCCTGAGTACAGTAACACTTCCCAGCTGCCCTGTGTCTGTTCTGACAGGATTTGTTTGTTGCTGGGGATGTGGAGATTTGTATGCTAATCAGGGGGTATAGGAACACTTACATCCCCCTGCTCTGCTATTAGCAATCACAGCTTATCAGCCCTCTCTCTGCTGTCTCCGTGGAGCTGACAATACAGCTGATCTAGCAGCAAGAGCTGCAGCAGTACCTAGCAGCACACACAGGGTTAACCCTGACAGCAAACCTCCTCACCCCCCCCCCTCCCCTGCTGTATAGAAGTTACTGAGGAGAGCTGTCTGTGTGCTGAGGGGAGGGGGGAAGAGGGAGGAGAAGAGGCAGACAAGAAGCACGCCCCTGAATTCAAAAATCCTTTGCTCCTTTGCCTTTGAAGCAGGCTGAAAGCTTGTAATGAGACAACTACTTTAATTGTATCAATGATTAAAACACCTCACACTAAGTTTATTCTCTATCTTTATTTAGCAACAATGTAATGCCCACAAAGTAACCCAAGCCCTGCTCTATTCGTATTCTCAATAAGTTCCCTTCAGTGACCACCACAGCTTCGTCCAGTCCCCATCGGTGGCCCTCAGCAGTTTCTTTCAGTACGTCATTTGGCACCCACAACATTGGTTAGTACCCCTTGTAGCCCTTACATTTCCAGACCTTGGCCATGTGGCCCTAGCATCCCCAGCCCATGTGGTCCGAGCAACCCTTAGCCTTTGTGGCCCTAGCAGCCCCAGCCCTTGGCCATGTGGCCCTAGCAGCCCCAGCCCTTGGCCATGTGGCCCTAGCAGCCCCAGCCCTTGGCCATGTGGTCCTAGCAGTCCCAACCCTTGCCTAAGTGGCCCTAGCAGCTTCAGCCCTTGTGATCGTAGCAACCCCAGCCCTTGTGGCCCTAGGAGCCCAAGTCATTGGCCATGTGGCCCTAGCAGCCCAAGCCTTTGGCCATTTGGCCCTAGCAGTCCCAGCCCTTGTGGCCCTAGCAGTCTCAGCCCTTGGCCATGTGGCCCTAACAGCCCCAGCCTTTGGACATTTGGCCCTAGCAGCCTCAGCCCTTGGCCATGTGGCCCTAGGAGCTTCAGCCCTTGGCCATGTGGCCCTAGCATCCCTTGGCCATGTGGCCCTTGAAGCCACAGCCCTTGGACATGAGGCCCTGGAAGCATCAGCCCATGGCCATGGGGCCCTTGCAGCCTCAGCCCTTGGCCATGTGGCCCGAGCAGCCTCAGCCCTTGGCCATGTGGCCCTAGCAGCCTCAGCCTTGGCCATGTGGCCCTTACAGCCCCAGCCAGTCTTGGCCATGTGGCCCTTGCAGCCCCAGCCAGTCTTGGCCATGTGGCCCTTACAGCCCCAGCCAGTCTTGGCCTTGTTGCCCTTGCAGCCCCAGCCCGTCTTGGCCATGTGGCCCTTGCAGCCCAAGCCAGTCTTGGCCATGTGGCCCTAGCAGCCCCAGCCAGTCTTGGCCATGTGGCCCTAGCAGCCCCAGCCAGTCTTGGCCATGTGGCCCTAGCAGCCCCAGCCAGTCTTGGCCATGTGGCCCTAGCAGCCCCAGCCAGTCTTGGCCATGTGGCCCTAGCAGCCCCAGCCAGTCTTGGCCATGTGGCCCTAGCAGCCCCAGCCCTTGTCTAAGTGGCCCGAGCAGCCCCAGCCCTTGCCTAAGTGGCCCTAGCAGCTTCAGCCCTTTTGGCCCTAGGAGCCTAAGTCATTGGCCATGTGGACCTAGCAGCCCCAGCACTTATGGCCCAGGCAGCCCTTGGCCCTTGCAGGCATAGCAGTCCCAACCATTGGCCCTTGTGGCCCTAGCAGCCCCAGACTGTGGCCCTAGGAGCCTCAGACTTTGGCCATGTTGCCCTAGGAGCCTCAGCCCATGGCCATGTGGCCCTAGGAGCCTTGCCCATGGCCAGTGCCCCAGAATCTTTGTCCATGTGCCCTAGCAGCCCCAGACAGTCTTGGCCATGTGCCAGTAGCAGCCCCAGCCCTTGGCCATGTGCCAGTAGCAGCCCCAGCCCTTGGCCATGTGGACCTAGCAGCCTCAGCCATTGGCCATGTTGCCCTAGGAACCTCAGCCCATGACCATGTGGCCCTAGTATCCCTTGTCCATGTGGCCCTAGCAGCCCCAGACAGACTTGTCCATGTGCCAGTAGCAGCCCCAGACAGTCTTGGCCATGTGCCAGTAGCAGCCCCAGACAGTCTTGGCCATGTGCCAGTAGCAGCCCCCGCCCTCGGCCATGTGGCCCTAGCAGCCCCAGACAGTCTTGGCCATGTGGCCCTAGCAGCCCCCGCCCTTGGCCATGTGGCCCTAGCAGCCCCAGCCCTTGGCCATGTTGGATCTGTTTTATAAATAGTTGTACTTATATAATCCTTACCTACACATTAAGATTCATATGTTCTGCATGTATCCTGGATATAACCGGCATGTTCTGTAAACAATTTAACTGAGGTCAATGTCTGCTTATATATCGTGCAGTTAGAGGAAAAAATATACTATTAACCCTTCCCAATATAGATGATGTAATATGTCTGTAGTATAATCACACAATTACAATTTCATCTGTAGTGATCATTTAGAAGTCATGATAATGACTCTTAAATAATTATATGAAGTGTTTAATGTGTAAATAGTTAACATTGCTATCAGGATTATTATATATCAGCCGTCACCATTATAAGATGGTAATAAAAATCCGGGTACAATGGATTGGAAGCCATGGAAATCTACTGGCATTTTCTTTTTCTTTATAAAAATTTTGCCACAATTCTGCTATAAAGTTGGGTTATAAATAATCTATAAATGCAGATGTGGCTGATCATGGCAGATTTTTTCAGACTACAATAAATCACCAGTGTAGTTTAGCTATAGTTTATTTTTCTCTAACTTTAACTGATTGCTCCATTGGTCATGCTCAGATGCCCTCTCTATCCACTGCTCATAGTCCAGGAGTCTCACTTTACTCCTCTGGACAGATGTCCTCTTGATCTTTTAAAAGGACATGGCTTCACGTGAAGTGGGTGTGATGCCATGGCGCCAAAAAGATGTGCCAACATTTTGCTGCAATCGATGGCACGAACTAAGCCAACTAATTTTTTAATTTTTTTTTAAGCCCTAAGAACATGCAACTAACACCAAAAATGCACAAAAAAAAGTGCAACACAAGTGCCACACAAAAACAGTGCATCAGGATACGGTCTATCGCAGACCCATACTTAAAAGTAATGGGTCTCCCATATACTTGGAACGGAAATAGTATCCCTGCCGGGCCAGATGGCACCTGCATAGGAATAAAAGAAACGTATTCTCCCCTGCCGAAGCAGGAAGAGAACAAAATGCTCCCTCACCGAGCCAGAAGGCATCCGCATGAGGTCACACAAATGGTCCTACTGCCGAAGCAGATCGAGTTAGGGTGGCAAGGTTTGCTCCCCCTACAAATAAACTGAGGCTGTTATTTGTGCAAATTGGTGACAGATCAGCAACAAATCCAAGACAAAATCTTCATGTACATTTTGTTGCAGAATTTGGAAAGGATTTTGCCCTATACATTGCAAAAGGTAAATTCCATAGAAAAAAAATTGTGGCTTTTCTTATATTTTTGTGTAGATTTTTGTCCAAAAACCCATCCACATCTCATCTAAAAGAAGTGTGAAAACTTGGCTGTTATGTTTACAGCCGGCCATCAAGATGGAATTCCAGTTATTTTTGGGAAGCTGAATTTCTTTAAAAATTGTTTACTTTTAATAACACCCAGCTAAATACTACTCTCCCGTTTAAAAAATATATTTACTTACATCGGGTTTGGGTTACAAGTTTGTCAAGATCTGGAGGATTGGGATTGACTCCACGCTACACCCTTTGGGGCAATCCCCTGTGTGACTTAAGATGTGCCTGTAGAGCCCCTGTATGGGTTTGCTAGTACCCATGGTTTTTTTCCCGCCCCACCCCAATCAGTAAAAGTTGGTTTTTCCCTGAGATGGTCCCCCGGTAGTCCTTCTAAACTAATTTTGATCTTATAACTTTGACGGTTTCCCCCTAGGATAATAAATGGATGCGCGCACACACTGTTTTTTTTTAAAAATTTTTTTTTTTTAAGGTTGATCTGTTATGTCAATCAAGTTTTCTATCTATTTTGTCATAATTATAGCTGCAAAAATTGTGACCGTTTACACCTGTAGAGTTTTTAGTACAGTCTTTATTATGGATTTGTAATGGAAAGTATCTGAGCTTTGAATTCTGTTCATTTTACTTTCACCCGGTTTTTTTTGTATGTGCTGTCTTTTTTACAAATGAAGTAACTCTTGCTATCTTCCAAAAAAATTGATTTTGTTTAAAAAAAAAAAAAAAGAAAACCCAGGGGGGGGGAAGAAACTTCCTGCTTTTGAAAGCTGAGAAACGAGATTACATGAAACAATGAACTGATGAAGCGATACTTCCCCCTTTAAGGTTTTTGGGGGGTTTGGGCAACATATCAATTGTCCCTTGGCCAGATTAACTAATAATCACTACTAACTGGCTGAAAAAAAAAAAAACATAAATCCAACCTGACCAATTCATCTTCAGAGACCTCCGTCTGTGACTGGTTTTATCATTGTCTATTGTGATAAAGTAACGAATTGCTCTAAAATTTGGAAGCGGCGAGGCCTTTACCAGCACACATTAATAGTCATCCTAGAAAAAAAGATGAAGTATAAGGCACAAGGATGAAGCTTCATAACTTCCCAAGAAAACTTCATCTGCCAAATGTGCCCTTTAATTACAGATGAAAAATGTCCTGTTAGCTGTTTACAGTCTTCAGTGGGCTAAGTGGAATTGCTAATTTAAACAAGCATAGCTGACTAAGCATGAAGGAGACAGCCCTTGGTCTAACATCAGTCTGGGCAGCACAGAGCCTCGTATCATAACTAATTAACAGATTTAAATTGGATGGGAACATTGTCACTAAAATACAGAATAAACATGACTTGAATCCGGTGCCCAAGAAATATCCAACTGCATTTGCCGTCAGCATTAGAAGGGCTTGTAAATCCAAGTGATGCCGGCCCAAGAGCTACGAGCCCCTTGATGTATGTGCTGAAAATTATTTTGAGCAGTTCTTGATATTGATTCAGGTCTCATATGGTGTTTTGAAAATCATTTTTTTTTAATCTACTAAATTGCGATATTATGATCAATATTTTGAGCTTTTTCAAACATTGGACCTTCCAAGTAATTTGGGGGCTGAGCAATGATTGTTTTTATAGTGAATGTATGATAAAGGGCTTGAGGCCCAAAGGTCACATTGTTGTGTCACATACTTGTTTACATTTCCTAATTTGGAGTTTTTTTTTAGTTGAATAAAAGGAAATTTTTTAAAAAATTCCCAAAGGGAAAAATTTGATACTTACATTTTATGGCTAGACTTAGGAACTCCTGAGAAGATACATAGACACATTTTAGTCATGTAATCCACCACGTTCCATAAGCAATCATTACATGTTACTAATATCCCTGCATCCTGATCAGTGTTCTTAAAGGGTTTTTCTCACTACAGAGATCATATCTGTAATGATGGGGCGTAAAAAAAAACAGTTTTTTCAATTTGGGTTTTTGGGACCTAAAACATTTATTTAGCAGCTATGAGAATTTTGTGTTATAGAGCTAAATTAGCCGCCATGCCCCTTTGCGTGATTGGCTGACTGATATTTAGTTCAGCCCCGTTGTACACGCTCCCCGGACAGGGGCACACCCCTGTGCTGTGTTGGGGCCCGCACTCTTGGGTTATTCCCCTTTAGCTGTGGAAAATGTGAAAAATAGCTGCCCCCAGCTTTCTGTGTGATTTCTGTAATTTAAAAAAGGCTGCTGA